>OZ012737.1:11415381-11689572 GCA_963859935.3 Lathyrus sativus
AATTGTATCGTTCGTTATAAATGTTTATAGTTGTTGGTTCTTAATATCATTAATCTAAAAATAACTAAGTTTGAAGAGATGAGTTCTAATAAAACATCAATATGAAAGGTAGTTTAATATGAAATAAAGTGTTTCTATAACTTGTTCTTACAAGAAACTAATCTTCAATAATTTTTTATCTTTAAATTGATAGTGATGGCATAAATGTTCAAGGTTACTTTTTATGGGCAGCATTTGATACATTTGAATTTCAAGCGGGATATACTGGAAACTGGGGTCTTTATCATATTGATTTTAATGATAGTCTCAAGCGTATACCAACTGATGCAGCTAAATGGTACACAAAATATTTGACAAGTGATTTGAGACACTAAAATATATTAATTTTGTGGGAATCAACTTGAGAAAAAAAAGATCAATATAAATGGAGAACAAAGAAAGGAATCTTACATTGTATACAATATGTTCTTTACTTAATTTATTTTTATTTATAATTTCAAATGTGTTTATACTTTTGGTTTGACTTTATGCTAGTGTAGATACATGTGACACCCATACCCCCAAAACCGCTTCTTTGTTAATACTTATGGAAATAATATATTTCAAATAAAGGAAAATTGAAAATAATAAGAAATTTTTCATTTAAATCGCGCTAATAAAGATACTACAATGTTAAATATGATAACACATGATTATTTTTAAATTTTAATAATAAAAACCTTAAAATCTTAAGTGACGGGGATAAAATTTGAATGAACCATAAACATAACGATAATCTTCTCTATTAACCATTAATACTTGTAGATTTTGCATAAATAATAATTCTAATTTGAAACATATAGAAAAATAAATAATAACAATATATATAAATATACTACATCAATCATATATCATATCAAAGGGCCACTTCCACCTAACAACAATGGTCAAAGTCACTTAATCAACTTATCAATGATTATCTACTATAATATCTTTATTCAATTGGTTCACATTATCAAACTTAAAAAATATACAGGCATTATAAAGTCATTTAAGTAGGTTATTCAAAGTTCATATTTGCGCCTTATAAACGATCAATTTTTCTATCATCAACATTGATACCCAAAAATTAATAACAGTGTTGGATTTAAGACAACATCTAATCATATATAAATTCCTTATAATAAGTAGGTATCATCATTATATAGAATGATAAGAAATTTTCTTTTATTTGAAATAAAAGAAAATCGAAAATAATAAGAAATTTTTTATTTAAATCACATGCTAATAAAGATACCACAATGTTAAATATGACAACACATGATTATTTTTAAATTTTAATAATAAAAACCTTAATATCTTAAGTGACGTGGATACAATTTGAATGAACCATAAACATAACGATAAGCTTCTCTATTAACCATTAATACTTGTAGATTTTGCATAAATAATAATTCTAATTTGAATCGTATAGAAAAATAAATAATAACAATATATATAAATATACTACATCAATCATATATCATATCAAAGGGTCACTTCCACGTGACAACAATTGTTAACAATAATATCATACCAATTTTATTTTTATTATCACTTAGTAATGGTGACTCTAACATTACCGAATCAAGGACAAAAAGATGGTCAAAGTCACTTAATGAACTTATCAACGATTATCTACTATAATATCTTTATTCAATTGGTTCCCATTATCAAACTTCAAAAATAAACAGGCATTGTAAAGTCCTTTATATAGGTTATTTAAAGTTTGGTTCCATATTTGCGCCTTATAAATGATCAATTTTTTTATCATCGACATTGATACCCAAAAATTAATAACAGTGTTGGATTTAAGACAACAACTAATCATATATAAATTCCTTATAATAAGTAGGTATCATCATTATATCGAATGTCTTGTTTATAGTTTGGCAAGTATTACCTTTGGGATTATAGTCGGCACAGTGAATGCGCTTAGTGTCTAAAATTTTGTTTAGAACTCATGTTATCATTACAAGAAAAAAAATATGATTTGCTATGTTAAAATTGTGATGGTTCTATAAAAACTTTCCTCCCCGTGTATTACGATGATTTTCTCGAAGGTTTTTAAAAACGTATGGGTCATTTCTCACAGCATATGGGTTACAAATGCTTGAACAAGTATGGTAAGATATTCATCTCAAAGGATGTCATTTTTCATGAACACCTATTTTATTTCTCTACATTATTCCCATATAATTCTAATACCTCCTATAAACATGTCAGTGACCCTTAGTCCATTTCTTTTCCATAATTAAACTCAACGAAAGTGTCTTCTATACTTGTCATTACTCCAACGGATAATGATTTTTATTCTTTGACAATTGCTGATAATCTATCTTTCAGTTCTACAGTTGAGAACCTAATGAGGTCTCTCACCGTAGGCTGAGCCTTTTCTTATCCTATTTCTCTGTCAAAGTGTAGTGAAAGATGCAAGGTTTGAGATGAGCAAATTTATAAATGTGATATTTTTAGAATATTTATTAAAAATAGATACATTAAATACATTATCTATATTTTTTAATATATGTGAAAATTGAAAAGGATAAAGGATAATTTTCAATTATTTTCTTTTAACCTTTTGATCTATTATTAGGTTTTTTTCTTTCAATTTGCATAACTTGCTTATACTACAGTTGTGATTGAAAAATGTGATGTATACGGTTTTGGGGTAGTTGCACATGAAATTTTAGTAGGAAGACACCTTGAAGGTATATTGTCATCACTTCGATTAGCATCAACTCAAGAAATGAAATTATGTGATGTATTAGACCAGCGTCTCCTACCTCCAAATAATTCGATGGTTTTACTTGACATAATTCATGTTGTTATAATAGCATTTGACTGCTTATATCTCAATCCTTGCTATCGACCAACAATGAAGTGTGTTTCACAATGTTTTATTACTAAGATTATACCATTAAAAATTTCTTTAAGAGAAATTTCATTAGAGAAACTCATGAATCAAGATCTCAAAACATTATTTGATATTGAGAATCCTTAAATGCTAAACTTCAAAATTAATTAAGTTTGTCTTATTATTTAATAAAGATATTGTTAAATTTATTTACATTATTTGTTTGGGTATCTGAAATGTATGTATGTATATTTGTTGTTGTTTGTGTATCTCAAACGTATGTACGTATGTTTGTAACTTTTCCATATTTTAAAATAAAATTGAACTATTTCTAGTTCCAATGATTACTATAACAATTAAATTATAAAACAAAGAAAATGCAATTACTTGAATCAAAATATTATGGTTTATGAATAATTTGCAACACCAAAATACCTATAAACAGTGGATAAACAATAGCCTAATCACAACACAACTTCAAAGAGTGGAACCAACACTCGATTTTATGCAACTAAGCAAATGACGCTCATTCTGGCAGCATGACGGGTTACCCGTCACCAGGGTGATGCCCGTCACTTCCCATACCCCCCTCACACGTCATCCCTATGACGCTCGTCCCGTAAAACTGTGCCTGGGGACCATGACATTCTACTCGTCAGGCAGATGATGTCCGTCAGCACCTTAAAGGCCATGACGGCCTGATCATCTTGAGGGTGCCGCCTGTCACCCTGAAGTAGAAACACAATATGTATTGTAGGCCATGAAGTTCATTTCAGAACTTCATTTTTCCCTTCCCAACCCCCAAATCGAACAACAACATCATGGAAAATAATACCTAACATGAATACATAAACCATCTATCAATTAACATACATTTCCTCCGATTAATCATAGTTTTTTCATGTTTTATTCATCAAAATCACAACAACATAGAAACACCAATTCATACCGACTTCATTCACAAGAACACACAACTGCCATGGTTAAATAGTACATAAATTTCATATAATTCATGCTATCATAGAATTTAAATCATACTCATCCGTCATTCATCAAAAGGAAAAAATTAGGGAAACCTAATGGAATTAAGGACTTCTCTCTACCCAATCATGCATTAAACACCATATTACCATATTATGAGTACCCCTTACCTTAAAAAAAATAAAACAATTGATGTTTAATATAACATATATTCACCACTTTATTTTTTTTAATGAGTTAAGCTAGCTAAAAAATAATAATAGTGATGATGATGGGATAAGCGTAAGAATGTCTATATAAAAAAATTTGTTTTCATAAAGATCAATGAAAGTTGTTGTAAAAATAAGTCAAAAATATTTTCAACAACACAATAACAGATCAAAGTTGTTGTAAAAAGAATTTAGTCAAAAGTATTTTCAAACACACAATAACATATCAATGAAGGTTGTTGTAAAAATAATTAAGTCAGAAATATTTTCAACAACACAATAACAAATTTTCGATGGAATATATTAAAAAATTTGTTGGTTTTTTAAAAATAGGAATTCATCTTATATATGTCATTAGGGCAGAAATCTATATTTGTTTTTTCTCCACTATAAATAAAGTAAAATTGTAAATCAAATTCGCTCATTCTCTTCGTTGTAAGAAATGGAGATTCTACCATCTTTTAAAATTTCTAAAACTATTCTTGCAATATTATCTCTTGTTTTGCTTTCCAATATTCCCTCTCAAGCACAATCGTGTATGTATTTTTGGTTCTTTTAAATAATGAACTGTTTGATTTAAATATTTATAATTATAGGAAAAACATAATTAAACATTGGCAACATATTAACTATACAACAAATTAAAATTTTTAAATAAACACAAAAAGTGTAAAATATTGTAAAAATAAATCTTGATAATGTTTTTCATTTTAATAATCGGTCATATAATATTATTATTGCAGATCTTTTTCCCAAGCAGAAGTCAATCCAATATAACATATCTACTTTACAGGTGCTAAAGATTAAGTTAACTAACAATCTATAGACACAATAATATTAATTGAGTGTTAACTATTTTATTTAGATATATTAATTAACATTTTAATATTGTTGAATTTATATAGATTGGAGAAGCAACTACAACTAAACCATATGAATCTATATTAGAATTTTTAAATTCTTCGAGATTCCCAAATCGAGATTCATTTCCACGTGGATTTTTGTTTGGTACTGGATCTTCAGCCTTACAGGTGCACGCTTAAAAGTCATATACGTTTAAATGAATAATAATAACTCTTGTTAAAATGCTAAGATATAAAATAGTTTAAAATTATCAAAATTGATATATTTCTAACAAGTTTTCGATAACAATAGATTGAAGGAGGATGTCGTGAAGGAGGAAGAGGACTTGGTATATGGGATGATATAGTTGAACAAAATAAAGGTTAGAAATATATACATAGATAATTACTTTAGAAAATAATCTATGATTTTAGTGGTTAATCACAATCAATTTTTTCTTTTTCCTTAACAAACAGGTATATTTTTGGATGTTGAAAAATTTCCATCAAAAATAGAACATTACAAGAGATATAAGGTGAGTTCACTAAATATGGATTTATAAATAAATATTAAGCATTATAGTTTGCATTTTGATGAGAATGAGGATCCATCCATCTTTCTCATGGTTAGAAACAACACAAACCTTATTAGTGATTCTAGTTTTCTAAATTATATATTACTTGGTGGATATAATAAATTGGAAGTCACAAGTAATAAGAAAAATATACATTATGAGTTTAATTAATGTTTTAAATTTATATTATGGTGTTTCAGGAGGATGTGCAACATTTAAAAAAACTTGGAATAAATTCTTACAGAATGTCTATCTCTTGGAGTAGAGTGATGCCGGGTAAAATAAGTTAAAATATTCTATTATAATTGATAAATAGATGCTCAACATAAATAACCAATAATATTATGATATATTTATTTCTTAATAATACTAAACATTTATATTTCTCTTTAATTTCAATGATCATTTATATAGATGGAACTTTGAAAGGAGGTATAAACCAAGAAGGTATCAACTTCTACAACAATTTGATTGATGAATTACTCAAAAATGGTATGATTTAAAAAATATAATATTCATTGCAATATTTAAATTCAATAAGAACTTTGTCTGCAATACACAACATGTTTTCTTTTTTACTTTGTATGATATCCATTTTTTTAAAAATTTGTAGGTATTGAACCTTTTGTGGGTATTATGCATTTTGACTATCCATTAGCTCTTAAACAAAAATATGGTGGCTTCTTAAATCGATCTATTGTGTAAGTTTTCCTTAATATCATCTCATTAAGATATTTTATTTTTATTAAATTTATTTAACTTTAAAGTTAGAATGCACAAAGATTATGGAACTTTAACATTTATGCTTATATTTTTTATCTAAAAAACAAATTTCAGGAAATATTACAAGGATTATAGTGAGCTCTTATTCAAAACATATGGAGATCGAGTAAAACATTGGATTACAATTAATGAGGCAGAAGTCACTGCTATATTTCAATTCATGCTCAATATTGATAATGTATCCACTGACGAGCCATGCAAAAATACTAAAATATGTACACAGACATATACTCTACTTCATAACTTCCTTCGTTCCCATGCTACAACATCAAAGTTATACAAAACAAAATTCCAAGTAAGACATATTTTGAAAATTGCACTTTGCATATAATATATCATCAACATTAGCTCAAAATGTATGTTGATTAACATTTGAGATCCACATCAACGCGAGTTAATGGAATACAAACTTATGATAAAATTACAAATTATACTAATAATAGTTATGTTTAATTTAATAGATTAAAATAGTGAGATCAATAATTTTCTTCAATAATTATATGTTTATAAAAAAGGAGGATTTTAGGTAAAAATAAAATATTGTTATTTTTGAATGGATGTTTAATATAGGCACAACAAGGGGGAGAAATTGGATTTGCTCTTTCATCCGGAAGATATATTCCTTATAGTTCAAAATCAGAGGATGTTGTTGCTGCTCAAAGATTGATGGATTTTTACTGGGGATGGTTAGTGCATTTTTCTACCCCCTACAAAAACATACCTTAAGTGATTTATCACTATTTATTTATGTTATGTTTCATTAATTTTTTATATGGTAAATACATTTGCATATCAAAAAAATTATATAACTGCATTTTATTCCAATATGTAGGCTTTTAGATCCAGTGTTCTATGGAGATTATCCAACAATAATGAAAGAGTATGTGGGAAATAGATTACCAAGATTCACTAAAAAGGAGAAACACATGTTAAAAGGAAGCGCTGACTTTGTCGGAATCAATTATTATACTTCTCGTTTTGCTAGACATGAATCAAATAGAACCAAGATTATGTATGACAATTATGATGCCTTAGCAGTTTCAGAAGGTAAGTTTTTTATTAAATTAAATCTTACAATAAATTATAGTGATTAATTTTTAACTACTTTTTTTGTCATTATTTCATTATTGCAGCTTCTAATATAGAAGGAAAAATTCTTGGTTACAAGGTAAGAGAATAATGATAAGAATTTAAAAGAATTATATTTGTTAGTGGAATAGCATAATCATTATATTTTTACTTGTTAAATGTTGATAATATATAGGATCAATACGGTTGGAACAATGTCTATCCCGAAGGATTGTATAATTTTTTAGTCTACATTAAAGAAAAGTACAAAAATCCAAAAATTTACATCACAGAAAATGGTTAGTAGTGCATTTTTTTTTTTCATATTTACAACATTATAATTAATAGTTATAGTTTATCCTACAAAAGACATTAATGATATCTTTTTTTTTGGGAAATCCTATTTACATAGGTATTGCTTCTTCTAAAATTCCAGAGCCATTGAAGGACGAACACCGAATTGCTTACATTGCTGCACATTTAAATGCTACGAAGGCAGCAATTGAGTAAGTTATATTTCCTTAACCATAAAGTTTTATTTATAATAAATAAGTATCATATGATACAATTGACTATTTTTTAAAATTGAATATATTCTTTTTAGATATTAAATATTTGTGTACGTTTTATTGTATGACCTAATGTTGCTTTTGTAAGGATTATTTATTCATTTTATTGTTTTTGTCTGCCAAAAAATTTAACAATATTTTTATAATAGAGATCAATAATTATGCATCAATAGCATAAAATAATTTGATGTAGTTATTCAATCATCTTACTATATAGATATTGTATTTATATAATTTAGAAAGTGAATAAAAAACCAACATCATACTTCAATAATTATGTAATACTTTTTTAATTTTTCAAACATAAATTTTAAATTATTTTTTATTACTCAAAATTGTATCGTTCGTTATAAATGTTTATAGTTGTTGGTTCTTAATATCATTAATCTAAAAATAACTAAGTTTGAAGAGATGAGTTCTAATAAAACATCAATATGAAAGGTAGTTTAATATGAAATAAAGTGTTTCTATAACTTGTTCTTACAAGAAACTAATCTTCAATAATTTTTTATCTTTAAATTGATAGTGATGGCATAAATGTTCAAGGTTACTTTTTATGGGCAGCATTTGATACATTTGAATTTCAAGCGGGATATACTGGAAACTGGGGTCTTTATCATATTGATTTTAATGATAGTCTCAAGCGTATACCAACTGATGCAGCTAAATGGTACACAAAATATTTGACAAGTGATTTGAGACACTAAAATATATTAATTTTGTGGGAATCAACTTGAGAAAAAAAAAGATCAATATAAATGGAGAACAAAGAAAGGAATCTTACATTGTATACAATATGTTCTTTACTTAATTTATTTTTATTTATAATTTCAAATGTGTTTATACTTTTGGTTTGACTTTATGCTAGTGTAGATACATGTGACACCCATACCCCCAAAACCGCTTCTTTGTTAATACTTATGGAAATAATATATTTCAAATAAAGGAAAATTGAAAATAATAAGAAATTTTTCATTTAAATCGCGCTAATAAAGATACTACAATGTTAAATATGATAACACATGATTATTTTTAAATTTTAATAATAAAAACCTTAAAATCTTAAGTGACGGGGATAAAATTTGAATGAACCATAAACATAACGATAATCTTCTCTATTAACCATTAATACTTGTAGATTTTGCATAAATAATAATTCTAATTTGAAACATATAGAAAAATAAATAATAACAATATATATAAATATACTACATCAATCATATATCATATCAAAGGGCCACTTCCACCTAACAACAATGGTCAAAGTCACTTAATCAACTTATCAATGATTATCTACTATAATATCTTTATTCAATTGGTTCACATTATCAAACTTAAAAAATATACAGGCATTATAAAGTCCTTTAAGTAGGTTATTCAAAGTTCATATTTGCGCCTTATAAACGATCAATTTTTCTATCATCAACATTGATACCCAAAAATTAATAACAGTGTTGGATTTAAGACAACATCTAATCATATATAAATTCCTTATAATAAGTAGGTATCATCATTATATAGAATGATAAGAAATTTTCTTTTATTTGAAATAAAAGAAAATCGAAAATAATAAGAAATTTTTTATTTAAATCACATGCTAATAAAGATACCACAATGTTAAATATGACAACACATGATTATTTTTAAATTTTAATAATAAAAACCTTAATATCTTAAGTGACGGGGATACAATTTGAATGAACCATAAACATAACGATAAGCTTCTCTATTAACCATTAATACTTGTAGATTTTGCATAAATAATAATTCTAATTTGAATCGTATAGAAAAATAAATAATAACAATATATATAAATATACTACATCAATCATATATCATATCAAAGGGTCACTTCCACGTGACAACAATTGTTAACAATAATATCATACCAATTTTATTTTTATTATCACTTAGTAATGGTGACTCTAACATTACCGAATCAAGGACAAAAAGATGGTCAAAGTCACTTAATGAACTTATCAACGATTATCTACTATAATATCTTTATTCAATTGGTTCCCATTATCAAACTTCAAAAATAAACAGGCATTGTAAAGTCCTTTATATAGGTTATTTAAAGTTTGGTTCCATATTTGCGCCTTATAAATGATCAATTTTTTTATCATCGACATTGATACCCAAAAATTAATAACAGTGTTGGATTTAAGACAACAACTAATCATATATAAATTCCTTATAATAAGTAGGTATCATCATTATATAGAATGTCTTGTTTATAGTTTGGCAAGTATTACCTTTGGGATTATAGTCGGCACAGTGAATGCGCTTAGTGTCTAAAATTTTGTTTAGAACTCATGTTATCATTACAAGAAAAAAAATATGATTTGCTATGTTAAAATTGTGATGGTTCTATAAAAACTTTCCTCCCCGTGTATTACGATGATTTTCTCGAAGGTTTTTAAAAACGTATGGGTCATTTCTCACAGCATATGGGTTACAAATGCTTGAACAAGTATGGTAAGATATTCATCTCAAAGGATGTCATTTTTCATGAACACCTATTTTATTTCTCTACATTATTCCCATATAATTCTAATACCTCCTATAAACATGTCAGTGACCCTTAGTCCATTTCTTTTCCATAATTAAACTCAACGAAAGTGTCTTCTATACTTGTCATTACTCCAACGGATAATGATTTTTATTCTTTGACAATTGCTGATAATCTATCTTTCAGTTCTACAGTTGAGAACCTAATGAGGTCTCTCACCGTAGGCTGAGCCTTTTCTTATCCTATTTCTCTGTCAAAGTGTAGTGAAAGATGCAAGGTTTGAGATGAGCAAATTTATAAATGTGATATTTTTAGAATATTTATTAAAAATAGATACATTAAATACATTATCTATATTTTTTAATATATGTGAAAATTGAAAAGGATAAAGGATAATTTTCAATTATTTTCTTTTAACCTTTTGATCTATTATTAGGTTTTTTTCTTTCAATTTGCATAACTTGCTTATACTACAGTTGTGATTGAAAAATGTGATGTATACGGTTTTGGGGTAGTTGCACATGAAATTTTAGTAGGAAGACACCTTGAAGGTATATTGTCATCACTTCGATTAGCATCAACTCAAGAAATGAAATTATGTGATGTATTAGACCAGCGTCTCCTACCTCCAAATAATTCGATGGTTTTACTTGACATAATTCATGTTGTTATAATAGCATTTGACTGCTTATATCTCAATCCTTGCTATCGACCAACAATGAAGTGTGTTTCACAATGTTTTATTACTAAGCTTATACCATTAAAAATTTCTTTAAGAGAAATTTCATTAGAGAAACTCATGAATCAAGATCTCAAAACATTATTTGATATTGAGAATCCTTAAATGCTAAACTTCAAAATTAATTAAGTTTGTCTTATTATTTAATAAAGATATTGTTAAATTTATTTACATTATTTGTTTGGGTATCTGAAATGTATGTATGTATATTTGTTGTTGTTTGTGTATCTCAAACGTATGTACGTATGTTTGTAACTTTTCCATATTTTAAAATAAAATTGAACTATTTCTAGTTCCAATGATTACTATAACAATTAAATTATAAAACAAAGAAAATGCAATTACTTGAATCAAAATATTATGGTTTATGAATAATTTGCAACACCAAAATACCTATAAACAGTGGATAAACAATAGCCTAATCACAACACAACTTCAAAGAGTGGAACCAACACTCGATTTTATGCAACTAAGCAAATGACGCCCACTCTGGCAGCATGACGGGTTACCCGTCACCAGGGTGATGCCCGTCACTTCCCATACCCCCCTCACACGTCATCCCTATGACGCTCGTCCCGTAAAACTGTGCCTGGGGACCATGACATTCTACTCGTCAGGCAGATGATGTCCGTCAGCACCTTAAAGGCCATGACGGCCTGATCATCTTGAGGGTGCCGCCTGTCACCCTGAAGTAGAAACACAATATGTATTGTAGGCCATGAAGTTCATTTCAGAACTTCGTTTTTCCCTTCCCAACCCCCAAATCGAACAACAACATCATGGAAAATAATACCTAACATGAATACATAAACCATCTATCAATTAACATACATTTCCTCCGATTAATCATAGTTTTTTCATGTTTTATTCATCAAAATCACAACAACATAGAAACACCAATTCATACCGACTTCATTAACAAGAACACACAACTGCCATGGTTAAATAGTACATAAATTTCATATAATTCATGCTATCATAGAATTTAAATCATACTCATCCGTCATTCATCAAAAGGAAAAAATTAGGGAAACCTAATGGAATTAAGGACTTCTCTCTACCCAATCATGCATTAAACACCATATTACCATATTATGAGTACCCCTTACCTTAAAAAAATAAAACAATTGATGTTTAATATAACATATATTCACCACTTTATTTTTTTAATGAGTTAAGCTAGCTAAAAAATAATAATAGTGATGATGATGGGATAAGCGTAGGAATGTCTATATAAAAAAATTTGTTTTCATAAAGATCAATGAAAGTTGTTGTAAAAATAAGTCAAAAATATTTTCAACAACACAATAACAGATCAAAGTTGTTGTAAAAAGAATTTAGTCAAAAGTATTTTCAAACACATAATAACATATCAATGAAGGTTGTTGTAAAAATAATTAAGTCAGAAATATTTTCAACAACACAATAACAAATTTTCGATGGAATATATTAAAAAATTTGTTGGTTTTTTAAAAATAGGAATTCATCTTATATATGTCATTAGGGCAGAAATCTATATTTGTTTTTTCTCCACTATAAATAAAGTAAAATTGTAAATCAAATTCGCTCATTCTCTTCGTTGTAAGAAATGGAGATTCTACCATCTTTTAAAATTTCTAAAACTATTCTTGCAATATTATCTCTTGTTTTGCTTTCCAATATTCCCTCTCAAGCACAATCGTGTATGTATTTTTGGTTCTTTTAAATAATGAACTGTTTGATTTAAATATTTATAATTATAGGAAAAACATAATTAAACATTGGCAACATATTAACTATACAACAAATTAAAATTTTTAAATAAACACAAAAAGTGTAAAATATTGTAAAAATAAATCTTGATAATGTTTTTCATTTTAATAATCGGTCATATAATATTATTATTGCAGATCTTTTTCCCAAGCAGAAGTCAATCCAATATAACATATCTACTTTACAGGTGCTAAAGATTAAGTTAACTAACAATCTATAGACACAATAATATTAATTGAGTGTTAACTATTTTATTTAGATATATTAATTAACATTTTAATATTGTTGAATTTATATAGATTGGAGAAGCAACTACAACTAAACCATATGAATCTATATTAGAATTTTTAAATTCTTCGAGATTCCCAAATCGAGATTCATTTCCACGTGGATTTTTGTTTGGTACTGGATCTTCAGCCTTACAGGTGCACGCTTAAAAGTCATATACGTTTAAATGAATAATAATAACTCTTGTTAAAATGCTAAGATATAAAATAGTTTAAAATTATCAAAATTGATATATTTCTAACAAGTTTTCGATAACAATAGATTGAAGGAGGATGTCGTGAAGGAGGAAGAGGACTTGGTATATGGGATGATATAGTTGAACAAAATAAAGGTTAGAAATATATACATAGATAATTACTTTAGAAAATAATCTATGATTTTAGTGGTTAATCACAATCAATTTTTTCTTTTTCCTTAACAAACAGGTATATTTTTGGATGTTGAAAAATTTCCATCAAAAATAGAACATTACAAGAGATATAAGGTGAGTTCACTAAATATGGATTTATAAATAAATATTAAGCATTATAGTTTGCATTTTGATGAGAATGAGGATCCATCCATCTTTCTCATGGTTAGAAACAACACAAACCTTATTAGTGATTCTAGTTTTCTAAATTATATATTACTTGGTGGATATAATAAATTGGAAGTCACAAGTAATAAGAAAAATATACATTATGAGTTTAATTAATGTTTTAAATTTATATTATGGTGTTTCAGGAGGATGTGCAACATTTAAAAAAACTTGGAATAAATTCTTACAGAATGTCTATCTCTTGGAGTAGAGTGATGCCGGGTAAAATAAGTTAAAATATTCTATTATAATTGATAAATAGATGCTCAACATAAATAACCAATAATATTATGATATATTTATTTCTTAATAATACTAAACATTTATATTTCTCTTTAATTTCAATGATCATTTATATAGATGGAACTTTGAAAGGAGGTATAAACCAAGAAGGTATCAACTTCTACAACAATTTGATTGATGAATTACTCAAAAATGGTATGATTTAAAAAATATAATATTCATTGCAATATTTAAATTCAATAAGAACTTTGTCTGCAATACACAACATGTTTTCTTTTTTACTTTGTATGATATCCATTTTTTTAAAAATTTGTAGGTATTGAACCTTTTGTGGGTATTATGCATTTTGACTATCCATTAGCTCTTAAACAAAAATATGGTGGCTTCTTAAATCGATCTATTGTGTAAGTTTTCCTTAATATCATCTCATTAAGATATTTTATTTTTATTAAATTTATTTAACTTTAAAGTTAGAATGCACAAAGATTATGGAACTTTAACATTTATGCTTATATTTTTTATCTAAAAAACAAATTTCAGGAAATATTACAAGGATTATAGTGAGCTCTTATTCAAAACATATGGAGATCGAGTAAAACATTGGATTACAATTAATGAGGCAGAAGTCACTGCTATATTTCAATTCATGCTCAATATTGATAATGTATCCACTGACGAGCCATGCAAAAATACTAAAATATGTACACAGACATATACTCTACTTCATAACTTCCTTCGTTCCCATGCTACAACATCAAAGTTATACAAAACAAAATTCCAAGTAAGACATATTTTGAAAATTGCACTTTGCATATAATATATCATCAACATTAGCTCAAAATGTATGTTGATTAACATTTGAGATCCACATCAACGCGAGTTAATGGAATACAAACTTATGATAAAATTACAAATTATACTAATAATAGTTATGTTTAATTTAATAGATTAAAATAGTGAGATCAATAATTTTCTTCAATAATTATATGTTTATAAAAAAGGAGGATTTTAGGTAAAAATAAAATATTGTTATTTTTGAATGGATGTTTAATATAGGCACAACAAGGGGGAGAAATTGGATTTGCTCTTTCATCCGGAAGATATATTCCTTATAGTTCAAAATCAGAGGATGTTGTTGCTGCTCAAAGATTGATGGATTTTTACTGGGGATGGTTAGTGCATTTTTCTACCCCCTACAAAAACATACCTTAAGTGATTTATCACTATTTATTTATGTTATGTTTCATTAATTTTTTATATGGTAAATACATTTGCATATCAAAAAAATTATATAACTGCATTTTATTCCAATATGTAGGCTTTTAGATCCAGTGTTCTATGGAGATTATCCAACAATAATGAAAGAGTATGTGGGAAATAGATTACCAAGATTCACTAAAAAGGAGAAACACATGTTAAAAGGAAGCGCTGACTTTGTCGGAATCAATTATTATACTTCTCGTTTTGCTAGACATGAATCAAATAGAACCAAGATTATGTATGACAATTATGATGCCTTAGCAGTTTCAGAAGGTAAGTTTTTTATTAAATTAAATCTTACAATAAATTATAGTGATTAATTTTTAACTACTTTTTTTGTCATTATTTCATTATTGCAGCTTCTAATATAGAAGGAAAAATTCTTGGTTACAAGGTAAGAGAATAATGATAAGAATTTAAAAGAATTATATTTGTTAGTGGAATAGCATAATCATTATATTTTTACTTGTTAAATGTTGATAATATATAGGATCAATACGGTTGGAACAATGTCTATCCCGAAGGATTGTATAATTTTTTAGTCTACATTAAAGAAAAGTACAAAAATCCAAAAATTTACATCACAGAAAATGGTTAGTAGTGCATTTTTTTTTTTCATATTTACAACATTATAATTAATAGTTATAGTTTATCCTACAAAAGACATTAATGATATCTTTTTTTTTGGGAAATCCTATTTACATAGGTATTGCTTCTTCTAAAATTCCAGAGCCATTGAAGGACGAACACCGAATTGCTTACATTGCTGCACATTTAAATGCTACGAAGGCAGCAATTGAGTAAGTTATATTTCCTTAACCATAAAGTTTTATTTATAATAAATAAGTATCATATGATACAATTGACTATTTTTTAAAATTGAATATATTCTTTTTAGATATTAAATATTTGTGTACGTTTTATTGTATGACCTAATGTTGCTTTTGTAAGGATTATTTATTCATTTTATTGTTTTTGTCTGCCAAAAAATTTAACAATATTTTTATAATAGAGATCAATAATTATGCATCAATAGCATAAAATAATTTGATGTAGTTATTCAATCATCTTACTATATAGATATTGTATTTATATAATTTAGAAAGTGAATAAAAAACCAACATCATACTTCAATAATTATGTAATACTTTTTTAATTTTTCAAACATAAATTTTAAATTATTTTTTATTACTCAAAATTGTATCGTTCGTTATAAATGTTTATAGTTGTTGGTTCTTAATATCATTAATCTAAAAATAACTAAGTTTGAAGAGATGAGTTCTAATAAAACATCAATATGAAAGGTAGTTTAATATGAAATAAAGTGTTTCTATAACTTGTTCTTACAAGAAACTAATCTTCAATAATTTTTTATCTTTAAATTGATAGTGATGGCATAAATGTTCAAGGTTACTTTTTATGGGCAGCATTTGATACATTTGAATTTCAAGCGGGATATACTGGAAACTGGGGTCTTTATCATATTGATTTTAATGATAGTCTCAAGCGTATACCAACTGATGCAGCTAAATGGTACACAAAATATTTGACAAGTGATTTGAGACACTAAAATATATTAATTTTGTGGGAATCAACTTGAGAAAAAAAAAGATCAATATAAATGGAGAACAAAGAAAGGAATCTTACATTGTATACAATATGTTCTTTACTTAATTTATTTTTATTTATAATTTCAAATGTGTTTATACTTTTGGTTTGACTTTATGCTAGTGTAGATACATGTGACACCCATACCCCCAAAACCGCTTCTTTGTTAATACTTATGGAAATAATATATTTCAAATAAAGGAAAATTGAAAATAATAAGAAATTTTTCATTTAAATCGCGCTAATAAAGATACTACAATGTTAAATATGATAACACATGATTATTTTTAAATTTTAATAATAAAAACCTTAAAATCTTAAGTGACGGGGATAAAATTTGAATGAACCATAAACATAACGATAATCTTCTCTATTAACCATTAATACTTGTAGATTTTGCATAAATAATAATTCTAATTTGAAACATATAGAAAAATAAATAATAACAATATATATAAATATACTACATCAATCATATATCATATCAAAGGGCCACTTCCACCTAACAACAATGGTCAAAGTCACTTAATCAACTTATCAATGATTATCTACTATAATATCTTTATTCAATTGGTTCACATTATCAAACTTAAAAAATATACAGGCATTATAAAGTCCTTTAAGTAGGTTATTCAAAGTTCATATTTGCGCCTTATAAACGATCAATTTTTCTATCATCAACATTGATACCCAAAAATTAATAACAGTGTTGGATTTAAGACAACATCTAATCATATATAAATTCCTTATAATAAGTAGGTATCATCATTATATAGAATGATAAGAAATTTTCTTTTATTTGAAATAAAAGAAAATCGAAAATAATAAGAAATTTTTTATTTAAATCACATGCTAATAAAGATACCACAATGTTAAATATGACAACACATGATTATTTTTAAATTTTAATAATAAAAACCTTAATATCTTAAGTGACGGGGATACAATTTGAATGAACCATAAACATAACGATAAGCTTCTCTATTAACCATTAATACTTGTAGATTTTGCATAAATAATAATTCTAATTTGAATCGTATAGAAAAATAAATAATAACAATATATATAAATATACTACATCAATCATATATCATATCAAAGGGTCACTTCCACGTGACAACAATTGTTAACAATAATATCATACCAATTTTATTTTTATTATCACTTAGTAATGGTGACTCTAACATTACCGAATCAAGGACAAAAAGATGGTCAAAGTCACTTAATGAACTTATCAACGATTATCTACTATAATATCTTTATTCAATTGGTTCCCATTATCAAACTTCAAAAATAAACAGGCATTGTAAAGTCCTTTATATAGGTTATTTAAAGTTTGGTTCCATATTTGCGCCTTATAAATGATCAATTTTTTTATCATCGACATTGATACCCAAAAATTAATAACAGTGTTGGATTTAAGACAACAACTAATCATATATAAATTCCTTATAATAAGTAGGTATCATCATTATATAGAATGTCTTGTTTATAGTTTGGCAAGTATTACCTTTGGGATTATAGTCGGCACAGTGAATGCGCTTAGTGTCTAAAATTTTGTTTAGAACTCATGTTATCATTACAAGAAAAAAAATATGATTTGCTATGTTAAAATTGTGATGGTTCTATAAAAACTTTCCTCCCCGTGTATTACGATGATTTTCTCGAAGGTTTTTAAAAACGTATGGGTCATTTCTCACAGCATATGGGTTACAAATGCTTGAACAAGTATGGTAAGATATTCATCTCAAAGGATGTCATTTTTCATGAACACCTATTTTATTTCTCTACATTATTCCCATATAATTCTAATACCTCCTATAAACATGTCAGTGACCCTTAGTCCATTTCTTTTCCATAATTAAACTCAACGAAAGTGTCTTCTATACTTGTCATTACTCCAACGGATAATGATTTTTATTCTTTGACAATTGCTGATAATCTATCTTTCAGTTCTACAGTTGAGAACCTAATGAGGTCTCTCACCGTAGGCTGAGCCTTTTCTTATCCTATTTCTCTGTCAAAGTGTAGTGAAAGATGCAAGGTTTGAGATGAGCAAATTTATAAATGTGATATTTTTAGAATATTTATTAAAAATAGATACATTAAATACATTATCTATATTTTTTAATATATGTGAAAATTGAAAAGGATAAAGGATAATTTTCAATTATTTTCTTTTAACCTTTTGATCTATTATTAGGTTTTTTTCTTTCAATTTGCATAACTTGTTTATACTACAGTTGTGATTGAAAAATGTGATGTATACGGTTTTGGAGTAGTTGCACATGAAATTTTAGTAGGAAGACACCTTGAAGGTATATTGTCATCACTTCGATTAGCATCAACTCAAGAAATGAAATTATGTGATGTATTAGACCAGCGTCTCCTACCTCCAAATAATTCGATGGTTTTACTTGACATAATTCATGTTGTTATAATAGCATTTGACTGCTTATATCTCAATCCTTGCTATCGACCAACAATGAAGTGTGTTTCACAATGTTTTATTACTAAGCTTATACCATTAAAAATTTCTTTAAGAGAAATTTCATTAGAGAAACTCATGAATCAAGATCTCAAAACATTATTTGATATTGAGAATCCTTAAATGCTAAACTTTAAAATTAATTAAGTTTGTCTTATTATTTAATAAAGATATTGTTAAATTTATTTACATTATTTGTTTGGGTATCTGAAATGTATGTATGTATATTTGTTGTTGTTTGTGTATCTCAAACGTATGTACGTATGTTTGTAACTTTTCCATATTTTAAAATAAAATTGAACTATTTCTAGTTCCAATGATTACTATAACAATTAAATTATAAAACAAAGAAAATGCAATTACTTGAATCAAAATATTATGGTTTATGAATAATTTGCAACACCAAAATACCTATAAACAGTGGATAAACAATAGCCTAATCACAACACAACTTCAAAGAGTGGAACCAACACTCGATTTTATGCAACTAAGCAAATGACGCCCATTCTGGCAGCATGACGGGTTACCCGTCACCAGGGTGATGCCCGTCACTTCCCATACCCCCCTCACACGTCATCCCTATGACGCTCGTCCCGTAAAACTGTGCCTGGGGACCATGACATTCTACTCGTCAGGCAGATGATGTCCGTCAGCACCTTAAAGGCCATGACGGCCTGATCATCTTGAGGGTGCCGCCTGTCACCCTGAAGTAGAAACACAATATGTATTGTAGGCCATGAAGTTCATTTCAGAACTTCGTTTTTCCCTTCCCAACCCCCAAATCGAACAACAACATCATGGAAAATAATACCTAACATGAATACATAAACCATCTATCAATTAACATACATTTCCTCCGATTAATCATAGTTTTTTCATGTTTTATTCATCAAAATCACAACAACATAGAAACACCAATTCATACCGACTTCATTAACAAGAACACACAACTGCCATGGTTAAATAGTACATAAATTTCATATAATTCATGCTATCATAGAATTTAAATCATACTCATCCGTCATTCATCAAAAGGAAAAAATTAGGGAAACCTAATGGAATTAAGGACTTCTCTCTACCCAATCATGCATTAAACACCATATTACCATATTATGAGTACCCCTTACCTTAAAAAAATAAAACAATTGATGTTTAATATAACATATATTCACCACTTTATTTTTTTAATGAGTTAAGCTAGCTAAAAAATAATAATAGTGATGATGATGGGATAAGCGTAGGAATGTCTATATAAAAAAATTTGTTTTCATAAAGATCAATGAAAGTTGTTGTAAAAATAAGTCAAAAATATTTTCAACAACACAATAACAGATCAAAGTTGTTGTAAAAAGAATTTAGTCAAAAGTATTTTCAAACACATAATAACATATCAATGAAGGTTGTTGTAAAAATAATTAAGTCAGAAATATTTTCAACAACACAATAACAAATTTTCGATGGAATATATTAAAAAATTTGTTGGTTTTTTAAAAATAGGAATTCATCTTATATATGTCATTAGGGCAGAAATCTATATTTGTTTTTTCTCCACTATAAATAAAGTAAAATTGTAAATCAAATTCGCTCATTCTCTTCGTTGTAAGAAATGGAGATTCTACCATCTTTTAAAATTTCTAAAACTATTCTTGCAATATTATCTCTTGTTTTGCTTTCCAATATTCCCTCTCAAGCACAATCGTGTATGTATTTTTGGTTCTTTTAAATAATGAACTGTTTGATTTAAATATTTATAATTATAGGAAAAACATAATTAAACATTGGCAACATATTAACTATACAACAAATTAAAATTTTTAAATAAACACAAAAAGTGTAAAATATTGTAAAAATAAATCTTGATAATGTTTTTCATTTTAATAATCGGTCATATAATATTATTATTGCAGATCTTTTTCCCAAGCAGAAGTCAATCCAATATAACATATCTACTTTACAGGTGCTAAAGATTAAGTTAACTAACAATCTATAGACACAATAATATTAATTGAGTGTTAACTATTTTATTTAGATATATTAATTAACATTTTAATATTGTTGAATTTATATAGATTGGAGAAGCAACTACAACTAAACCATATGAATCTATATTAGAATTTTTAAATTCTTCGAGATTCCCAAATCGAGATTCATTTCCACGTGGATTTTTGTTTGGTACTGGATCTTCAGCCTTACAGGTGCACGCTTAAAAGTCATATACGTTTAAATGAATAATAATAACTCTTGTTAAAATGCTAAGATATAAAATAGTTTAAAATTATCAAAATTGATATATTTCTAACAAGTTTTCGATAACAATAGATTGAAGGAGGATGTCGTGAAGGAGGAAGAGGACTTGGTATATGGGATGATATAGTTGAACAAAATAAAGGTTAGAAATATATACATAGATAATTACTTTAGAAAATAATCTATGATTTTAGTGGTTAATCACAATCAATTTTTTCTTTTTCCTTAACAAACAGGTATATTTTTGGATGTTGAAAAATTTCCATCAAAAATAGAACATTACAAGAGATATAAGGTGAGTTCACTAAATATGGATTTATAAATAAATATTAAGCATTATAGTTTGCATTTTGATGAGAATGAGGATCCATCCATCTTTCTCATGGTTAGAAACAACACAAACCTTATTAGTGATTCTAGTTTTCTAAATTATATATTACTTGGTGGATATAATAAATTGGAAGTCACAAGTAATAAGAAAAATATACATTATGAGTTTAATTAATGTTTTAAATTTATATTATGGTGTTTCAGGAGGATGTGCAACATTTAAAAAAACTTGGAATAAATTCTTACAGAATGTCTATCTCTTGGAGTAGAGTGATGCCGGGTAAAATAAGTTAAAATATTCTATTATAATTGATAAATAGATGCTCAACATAAATAACCAATAATATTATGATATATTTATTTCTTAATAATACTAAACATTTATATTTCTCTTTAATTTCAATGATCATTTATATAGATGGAACTTTGAAAGGAGGTATAAACCAAGAAGGTATCAACTTCTACAACAATTTGATTGATGAATTACTCAAAAATGGTATGATTTAAAAAATATAATATTCATTGCAATATTTAAATTCAATAAGAACTTTGTCTGCAATACACAACATGTTTTCTTTTTTACTTTGTATGATATCCATTTTTTTAAAAATTTGTAGGTATTGAACCTTTTGTGGGTATTATGCATTTTGACTATCCATTAGCTCTTAAACAAAAATATGGTGGCTTCTTAAATCGATCTATTGTGTAAGTTTTCCTTAATATCATCTCATTAAGATATTTTATTTTTATTAAATTTATTTAACTTTAAAGTTAGAATGCACAAAGATTATGGAACTTTAACATTTATGCTTATATTTTTTATCTAAAAAACAAATTTCAGGAAATATTACAAGGATTATAGTGAGCTCTTATTCAAAACATATGGAGATCGAGTAAAACATTGGATTACAATTAATGAGGCAGAAGTCACTGCTATATTTCAATTCATGCTCAATATTGATAATGTATCCACTGACGAGCCATGCAAAAATACTAAAATATGTACACAGACATATACTCTACTTCATAACTTCCTTCGTTCCCATGCTACAACATCAAAGTTATACAAAACAAAGGGTCACTTCCACGTGACAACAATTGTTAACAATAATATCATACCAATTTTATTTTTATTATCACTTAGTAATGGTGACTCTAACATTACCGAATCAAGGACAAAAAGATGGTCAAAGTCACTTAATCAACTTATCAACGATTATCTACTATAATATCTTTATTCAATTGGTTCCCATTACCAAACTTTAAAAATAAACAGGCATTGTAAAGTCCTTTATATAGGTTATTTAAAGTTTGGTTCCATATTTGCGCCTTATAAATGATCAATTTTTTTATCATCGACATTGATACCCAAAAATTAATAACAGTGTTGGATTTAAGACAACAACTAATCATATATAAATTCCTTATAATAAGTAGGTATCATCATTATATAGAATGTCTTGTTTATAGTTTGGCAAGTATTACCTTTGGGATTATAGTCGGCACAGTGAATGCGCTTAGTGTCTAAAATTTTGTTTAGAACTCATGTTATCATTACAAGAAAAAAAATACGATTTGCTATGTTAAAATTGTGATGGTTCTATAAAAACTTTCCTCCCCGTGTATTACGATGATTTTCTCGAAGGTTTTCAAAAACGTATGGGTCATTTCTCACAGCATATGGGTTACAAATGCTTGAACAAGTATGGTAAGATATTCATCTCAAAGGATGTCATTTTTCATGAACACCTATTTTATTTCTCTACATTATTCCCATATAATTCTAATACCTCCTATAAACATGTCAGTGACCCTTAGTCCATTTCTTTTCCATAATTAAACTCAACGAAAGTGTCTTCTATACTTGTCATTACTCCAACGGATAATGATTTTTATTCTTTGACAATTGCTGATAATCTATCTTTCAGTTCTACAGTTGAGAACCTAATGAGGTCTCTCACCGTAGGCTGAGCCTTTTCTTATCCTATTTCTCTGTCAAAGTGTAGTGAAAGATGCAAGGTTTGAGATGAGCAAATTTATAAATGTGATATTTTTAGAATATTTATTAAAAATAGATACATTAAATACATTATCTATATTTTTTAATATATGTGAAAATTGAAAAGGATAAAGGATAATTTTCAATTATTTTCTTTTAACCTTTTGATCTATTATTAGGTTTTTTTCTTTCAATTTGCATAACTTGCTTATACTACAGTTGTGATTGAAAAATGTGATGTATACGGTTTTGGGGTAGTTGCACATGAAATTTTAGTAGGAAGACACCTTGAAGGTATATTGTCATCACTTCGATTAGCATCAACTCAAGAAATGAAATTATGTGATGTATTAGACCAGCGTCTCCTACCTCCAAATAATTCGATGGTTTTACTTGACATAATTCATGTTATTATAATAGCATTTGACTGCTTATATCTCAATCCTTGCTATCGACCAACAATGAAGTGTGTTTCACAATGTTTTATTACTAAGCTTATACCATTAAAAATTTCTTTAAGAGAAATTTCATTAGAGAAACTCATGAATCAAGATCTCAAAACATTATTTGATATTGAGAATCCTTAAATGCTAAACTTCAAAATTAATTAAGTTTGTCTTATTATTTAATAAAGATATTGTTAAATTTATTTACATTATTTGTTTGGGTATCTGAAATGTATGTATGTATATTTGTTGTTGTTTGTGTATCTCAAACGTATGTACGTATGTTTGTAACTTTTCCATATTTTAAAATAAAATTGAACTATTTCTAGTTCCAATGATTACTATAACAATTAAATTATAAAACAAAGAAAATGCAATTACTTGAATCAAAATATTATGGTTTATGAATAATTTGCAACACCAAAATACCTATAAACAGTGGATAAACAATAGCCTAATCACAACACAACTTCAAAGAGTGGAACCAACACTCGATTTTATGCAATTAAGCAAATGACGCCCATTCTGGCAGCATGACGGGTTACCCGTCACCAGGGTGATGCCCGTCACTTCCCATACCCCCCTCACACGTCATCCCTATGACGCTCGTCCCGTAAAACTGTGCCTGGGGACCATGACATTCTACTCGTCAGGCAGATGATGTCCGTCAGCACCTTAAAGGCCATGACGGCCTGATCATCTTGAGGGTGCCGCCTGTCACCCTGAAGTAGAAACACAATATGTATTGTAGGCCATGAAGTTCATTTCAGAACTTCGTTTTTCCCTTCCCAACCCCCAAATCGAACAACAACATCATGGAAAATAATACCTAACATGAATACATAAACCATCTATCAATTAACATACATTTCCTCCGATTAATCATAGTTTTTTCATGTTTTATTCATCAAAATCACAACAACATAGAAACATCAATTCATACCGACTTCATTAACAAGAACACACAACTGCCATGGTTAAATAGTACATAAATTTCATATAATTCATGCTATCATAGAATTTAAATCATACTCATCCGTCATTCATCAAAAGGAAAAAATTAGGGAAACCTAATGGAATTAAGGACTTCTCTCTACCCAATCATGCATTAAACACCATATTACCATATTATGAGTACCCCTTACCTTAAAAAAATAAAACAATTGATGTTTAATATAACATATATCCACCACTTTATTTTTTTAATGAGTTAAGCTAGCTAAAAAATAATAATAGTGATGATGATGGGATAAGCGTAGGAATGTCTATATAAAAAAATTTGTTTTCATAAAGATCAATGAAAGTTTATATAAAAAAATTTGTTTTCATAAAGATCAATGAAAGTTGTTGTAAAAATAAGTCAAAAATATTTTCAACAACACAATAACAGATCAAAGTTGTTGTAAAAATAATTTAGTCAAAAGTATTTTCAAACACACAATAACATATCAATGAAGGTTGTTGTAAAAATAATTAAGTCAGAAATATTTTCAACAACACAATAACAAATTTTCGATGGAATATATTAAAAAATTTGTTGGTTTTTTAAAAATAGGAATTCATCTTATATATGTCATTAGGGCAGAAATCTATATTTGCCAGTGTGGCAGTCCACGTGGCTTTTTTTTTAAATCGATGTGGATTTATTCTATTATTTATTATTATTTTTATTGACACTTTAAATAAATTATTTTTTTAATAATGTAATTAATTAATTTATGCAAATTAATTTATAAATTAATTATAAAAATATTAGTTTGGGTCTCAGACTCTTGTTCTTATTAAGAGGAGCCCAAATTTTAATGAATTGTTAACTAATGTGTAAAAGTCATTTATAAACACTTGCATTTGTACATGAAATTTTGATGTGGGACTCTTGTTGCTTCTGCTTTTGCTTTGGATAACAGCTTGAGTGCTTTCATGTTTCATTACAACCATAACCTTATCATCAACATTACAACCAGCAAATGAACATCACTCGTACTCTGTTAATGCAAATGGCATTTTCTCACGATTTCATCAAAGAATTTTACTAAGAACTACAATTATTTAGCTAAACTTCCATAACTGAAAAGAATTTCCAATTTCCATGATGAAACCAAAATTACAATGCAGTTTCAACAAAATAATATTATGGATTATACTCACTAATAATTGTATCGAGTAAGTATCAAATCATTATCAACCATATTTCACTATAGATTGGATTCTCTCCATGCTTGATGATTGTTCAGACTTCAGTTTTGAAATAGTTTTAAAACATGTTGGACACACTGTTATTTATTATTTGACCAAGTTTTCTTTGCATTAGCTTTCATGTGTCATGCAACAACAAGGATATTAATGCTACATGGTGCTTTAAACACAATAGGTTATTACCATTTCATTCATATTGCAGAAAGAAAAATTTCGCAATTAAAACAAAGACACTACCATTCAAACAAAAACTTATCCTCTCTTTTCTAATTCTACAGAAACATTAAAACAATTAAAAAAAGACATTATCATTCAAAAAAGTATTGGATGGTTCATCTTATCATCATTAAGAAAAACATTAAAACAAAGACAAAAAATATGCTTGAAGACAAGAAAAACACTTTCATTTTTAATCATTATATCTAAATGCCCTAGATGACAAAAGGTTACTCCAAGTGTTGAAGATAGCTCTTCTAATTATTCTCCTTCTTGTTCTTCTTCTTCTCCTCCTATTTCTTCTTCTTTGCACAGCCACTTGGACACCATGTAGAACCTCTGCAACTACTTCGTCCTGGACATCATTTTGAACCTCTGCAACTTCTTGGTTCTTGATAGCATTTTGAACCCTTGCAACTTTTTCGTTCTGCACACCATGTTGACCCTCTGCAACTTCTTGATTCTGGACAACATTGTTTGAACTCATTTTGATTCTTCGATGATGCTTTGTGTTGGTAAGAATAGGAAACTCTTATTTATAATGCTGCTACATGATTCTTCCACTTCTCTCTACTTTGAAAATCTAAAAGTTTAGATAGTGTGGCTTTAGAAAACCGTCTTTATTATTTCTTCTTTAATGCCAAATGTTTTATTCTCTTGGAAGGGAAAACCTTAATTTGGATATCATTACTAGTCTATGTAGTAACTATTAAATCCACACTAGATATCATTACTTTGGATAGTCTGTCTTTTAAATTTCCAATCAAGCAATGATGTTCCACAAACAACCATGTTTATCTAGCAGCTATGAAATTCAATAAGAACTTTGTCTGCAATACACAACATGTTTTCTTTTTTACTTTGTATGATATCCATTTTTTTGAAAATTTGTAGGTATTGAACCTTTCGTGGGTATTATGCATTTTGACTATCCATTAGCTCTTAAACAAAAATATGGTGGCTTCTTAAATCAATCTATTGTGTAAGTTTTCCTTAATATCATCTCATTAAGATATTTTATTTTTATTAAATTTATTTAACCTTAAAGTTAGTATGCACAAAGATTATGGAACTTTAACATTTATGCTTATATTTTTTATCTAAAAAAAAAATTTCAGGAAATATTACAAGGATTATAGTGAGCTCTTATTCAAAACATGTGGAGATCGAGTAAAACATTGGATTACAATCAATGAGGCAGAAGTCACTGCTATATTTCAATTCATGCTCAATATTGATAATGTATCCACTGATGAGCCATGCAAACATACTAAAATATGTACACAGACATATACTCTACTTCATAACTTCCTTCTTTCCCATGCTACAACATCAAAGTTATACAAAACAAAATTCCAAGTAAGACATAATATATCATCAACATTAGCTCAAAATGTATGTTGATTAACATTTGAGATCCATATCAACGAGAGTTAATGGAATACAAACTTATGATAAAATTACAAATTATACTAATAATAGTTATGTGTAATTTAATAGATTAAAATAGTGAGATCAATAATTTTCTTCAATAATTATATGTTTATAAAAAAGGAGGATTTTAGGTCAAAATAAAATATTGTTTTTTTGAATGAATGTTTAATATAGGCACAACAAGGGGGAGAAATTGGATTTGCTCTTTCATCCGGAAGATATATTCCTTATAGTTCAAAATCAGAGGATGTTGTTGCTGCTCAAAGATTAATGGATTTCTACTGGGGATGGTTAGTGCATTTTACTACCCCCTACAAAAACATACCTTAAGTGATTTATCACTATTTATTTATGTTATGTTTCATTAATTTTTTATATGGTAAATACATTTGCATATCAAAAAAATTATATAACTGCATTTTATTCCAATATGTAGGCTTTTAGATCCAGTGTTCTATGGAGATTATCCAACAATAATGAAAGAGTATGTGGGAAATAGATTATCAAGATTCACTAAAAAGGAGAAACACATGTTAAAAGGAAGCGCTGACTTTGTCGGAATCAATTATTATACTTCTCGTTTTGCTAGACATGAATCAAATAGAACTAAGATTATGTATGACAATTATGATGCCTTAGCAGTTTCAGAAGGTAAGTTTTTTATTAAATTAAATCTTACAATAAATTATAGTGATTAATTTTTAACTACTCTTTTTGTCATTATTTCATTATTTCAGAAGGTAAGAGAATAATGATAAGAATTTAAAAGAATTATATTTGTTACTGGAATAGCATAATCATTATATTTTTACTTGTTAAATGTTGATAATATATAGGATCAATACGGTTGGAACAATGTCTATCTCGAAGAATTGTATAATTTTTTTGTCTACATTAAAGAAAAGTACAAAAATCCAAGAATTTACATCACAGAAAATGGATAGTAGTGCTTTTTTTTTTTCATATTTACAACATTATAATTAATAGTTATAGTTTATCCTACAAAAGACATTAATCAATATCTTTTTTTTAATCCTATTTACATAGGTATTGCTTCTTCTAAAATTTCAAACCCATTGAAGGACGAACACCGAATTGCTTACATTGCTGCACATTTAAATGCTACGAAAGCAGCAATTGAGTAAGTTATATTTCCTTAACCATAAGGTTTTATTTATAGTAAATAAGTATCATGATACAATTGACTATTTTTTAAAATTTAGATATTAAATATTTGTGTATGACCTAATGTTGCTTTTGTAAGGATTATTTATTCATTTTATTGTCTTTGTCTGCCAAAACTTTTAACAATATTTTTATAATAGAGATCAATAATTATGCATCAATAGCATAAAATAATTTGATGTAGTTATTCAATCATCTTACCATATAGATATTGTATTTATATAATTTAGAAAGTGAATAAAAAACCAACATTATACTTCAATAATTATGTAATACTTTTTAAATTTTTCAAATATAAATTTTAAATTATTTTTTATTACTCAAAATTTTATAGTTCGTTATAAATGTTTATAGTTGTTGGTTCTTAATATCATTAATATAAAAATAACTAAGTTTGAAGAGATGAGTACTAATAAAGCATCAATATGAAAGGTAGTTTAATATGAAATAAAGTGTTTTTATAACTTGTTCTTACAAGAAACTAATCTTCAACAATTTTTTATCTTTAAATTGATAGTGATGGCATAAACGTTCAAGGTTACTTTTTATGGGCAGCATTTGATACATTTGAATTTCAAGCGGAATATACTGAAAATTGGGGTCTTTATCATATTGATTTTAATGATAGTCTGAAGCGTATACCAACTGATGCAGCTAAATGGTACACAAAATATTTGACGAGTGATTTGAGACACTAAAATATATTAATTTTTGTGGAAATCAACTTGAGAAAGAAAAGATCAATATAAATGGAGAACAAAGAAAGTAATCTTACTTCAAATATGATTGTATACAATATGTTCTTTACTTAATTTATTTTTATTTATAATTTCAAATGTGTTTATACTTTTGGTTTGACTTTATGCTAGTGTAGATACATGTGACACCCATACCCCAAAACCGCTTCTTTGTTAATACTTATGGAAATAATATATTTCAAATAAAGGAAAATTGAAAATAATAAGAAATTTTTCATTTAAATCGCGCTAATAAAGATACTACAATGTTAAATATGATAACACATGATTATTTTTAAATTTTAATAATAAAAACCTTAAAATCTTAAGTGATGGGGATAAAATTTGAATGAACCATAAACATAACGATAATCTTCTCTATTAACCATTAATACTTGTAGATTTTGCATAAATAATAATTCAAATTTGAAACATATAGAAAAATAAATAATAACAATATATATAAGTATACTACATCAATCATATATCATATCAATGGGTCACTTCCACGTAACAACAATTGTTAACAATAATATCATACCAATTTTATTTTTATTATCCCTTAGTAATGATGACTCTAACATTATCGAATAAAGGACAAAAAGATGGTCAAAGTCACTTAATCAACTTATCAACAATTATCTATTATAATATCTTTATTCAATTGGTTCCCATTATCAAACTTAAAAAATAAACATGCATTGTAAAGTCCTTTATATAGGTTATTCAAAGTTTGGTTCCATATTTGCGCCTTATAAATGATCAATTTTTTTATCATCAACATTGATACCCAAAAATTAATAACAGTGTTGGATTTTAGACAACAACTAATCATATATAAATTCCTTATAATAAGCAGGTATCATCATTATATAGAATGTCTTGTTTATACTTTTTCAAGTATTACCTTTGGGATTATAGTCGGCGCAGTGAATGCACTTAGTGTCTGAAATTTTGTTTAGAAATCATGTTATCATTACAAGAAAATATATGATTTGCTACATTTAAATTGTGACGGTTCTATAAAAACTTTCCTCCCCGTGTATTACGATGATTTTCTTGAAGATTTTAAAAAACGTATGGGTCATTTCTCACAACATAGGCGTTACAAATGCTTGAACAAGTATGGCAAGTTATTCATCTTAAAGGGTGCCATTTTTCATGAACACCTATTTTCTTTCTCTACATTATTCCCATATGATTCTAATATCTTCTATAAACATGTCTGTGACCCTTAATCCAATTCTTTTCCATAATTAATTTGCTCGTGGAACATAATAACATAAGCCCAGATGATTTTTAACTTATTCTTGACAGCATAAATAATTTGCATCTTACTGTCATTGATTTAAGAGTGATTTGAGTGCTTTGGTAACAAAATATAACCAATAAAATAGTGAAGCATACGATCACTCACATATAAGTTGGAAGAGAACAAAATAAGCCAATTTGGAGCGGATCCAGAATTTTGAGCTCTCTTGGTGTAAAGCTTATGTTCAGACAATTGGCTGATGCTTAAATAGTATTTGTGTTTCTCATAACTATTCCAATCACAAGTATACCTTTGACGAATTTGTTCACCTTCAGGTGGAACATCTAAGCACTTCCTAAATTCCTCCATTGTCAACAAAATTTCTTTCCCTTTGATAGATGGGGACACAATACACTCATTGTTTATTGAAAGGTTGGAGTAAGAAGTCTTGACCAAGTTAGGCTAAATGGATCTAGAATCAGTAATTACAACTCTTAAACCTTGATAATCTAAAAGTGCAGGAAAATAAAATCTTATAGGAGGAAATGAAAACAAGTTATGTCAATGTCAGTTGGTTATGCGTATCCACAAAAGCAACTTCAACATCACCTTTAAGTACATAATCTCATAAGAAATGATATCGAATGTCCATATGTTTTATCCTTGAGTGCATGTCTGGATTCTTGGTTATGTTTGTGGCACTTGTATTATCACACTTCAACGGAATTCATCCAAAGTTCATGTTGTAGTCGCAAAGTTGTTTCTTTATCTAAAGAATTTAAGAACGACAACTTCATGCAGCAATACATTTTACATATGTTTTACACATGCTTGCCTTTTGCAGAACCATAATACGAGATCGTTTCCTAGAATATGACATGTGTCACTTGTACTTTTCTGGTTTGTTTTATAGCCTACATAGCCTGAGTCAGAATAATAAATTAAGTCACATACACTACCTTTAGGATACCATAAGTCGATGTTAGTTGTTCCTTTGAGGTATTTCATGGTTATCTTCATGGAGGCAATATGTGATTCCTTCGAATTGGCTTGAAACCATGCACAAAGACAAACATTTAACATAATGTCAGGACGACTTACCTTCAACTATAATAATGAACCAATCATACCTTGATATTTTGTGATATAAATTGAAACACCGGATTCATCTTGATCTATATACGCTCCGAATCTCATTGGAGTAGTCATCGCTTTACAATTATCCATATCAAATCTTTTCAAAAATTCTTTGAAATGATTGGATTGGTTGATAAGATACCATTCTTTAGTTTCTTAATTTTAATTCCAAGAAAATAGTTCATCTTATCCACCATATACATTCCGATCTCTCCTTGCATCAGCAATGAAAAGTCTTCGCATAGTTCTTTGTTTGTTGAACCTAATATGATGTCGTCAACGTAGACTTGAACCAACAAAGTATGACTTTTAATTTTCGTAATAAAAAAATTATTATCAACTTTACCTTTTTCAGATCCTCTTTCATATATAAAGTTTCTAAGTATATCATACCATGCTCTTGGTGCTTGCTTTAAGCCATAAAGAGCCTTTTTCAACCTGAACACATGCGAAAGATTCTTGAATTCTTCAAAATCGGGAGGTTATTTCAAATAGACTTCCTCATTGATGTATCTATTCAAGAAGCCACTTTTGACATCCATTTGGAATAACTGGAAATTTTACGAACAAGTATAAGCAAGTAAAAAACGAATAACTTCTAACCTTGCAATCAGAGTGAATATTTCTTCAAAGTCGATTCCTTCTTCTTGTTGTGTTTCGAACAATTATTCCATTCTCATCAAGTTTTTCAAAACACTCATTTTGTACCTGTGATGTGTTTACCGCTTGACCTTGGAACAAGTTCCCAAACTTGATTCCTTTCTAATTGATTTAATTCATCTTACATGGCAGGTATCCATTGGTCGTTTTCTAAGGCTTCATCAATTTTTGAAGGTTATATTTGAGAAATAAATGCCATTTCAAAACAAGCATCCTTGATATTTAGTCTTGTTGTAACTCATTTACTTATATCACCAATAAATTTGTTAATTGAGTGATCACAATGGATTCTCCATTCTTGAGGAAGATCACTATTATTTTTCTCTTGTTGGATTGATTCCTCTTTGTGTTCCGATTGATCATCATTATTGACATTGGTAACATCTTTCATAGGAACTTCTAAAATATCATCATCATCACAAACAAATATATCCTCCTTAGAGGGGTTAGATTCATCAAAGGAACACATGCATTGATTCTTCTATATTTAAAGTTCTTTTATTATAAATTCTATAACCTTTACTAGTAAGAGAGTAACCAAGAAATATATCTTCATTGGACTTCTCGTCAAACTTACCGAGATTGTATTTGTCATTATTGAGGACAAAACACTTGCATCAAAAGATGTGAAAGTGAGAAATGTTTGGATTTCTTCCCTTGAAGAATTCATATGGATTTTTTTTTTAATAATGGTCTTATAATAACTCGATTGCCTTGGATCCTTCATAATTATTTCCTTTCTTGACCCACACATAATGCCTACTTACCACACTAAAGTTCCTTACATAACAAGCGTTAGGTGTGTGACCAATTATACCACAATAAAAACATGTAGGAACATAATTACTTCAATATCTAGGAACATGATATTTCTTAACAAATCTTTTTTTAGGATAATGATGAACATGGTTTGCTTTTTTTACTTTCTCATTAGTGGATTGCTAACTAGCCTTAACAAAGATAGTTTTGCTATAACCTGGTTTATCAAATTTAGAGTAATCAAGTCCACTTTTATCATTAGAATATCTTTGTTGACTAAGGACACCCTCCAATCCAATTTTCCCATTTTCATATATTTCAAGAACTTTTTTCAATTGGACAATTTGGAAAGAAAGTGACTCACAATCCTTGCATGTAAAATTATGTTTTTGTTTTTCAACTTCAAAATCTTTTTCCATGGTGTCGATATTTTCTTAAAGAGATAAAATTTATTTATTTTGTGTTGACACCGTTTTGTACAAAATTTTACATTCGTTGAGTAGTTTATTGTTAGAGCGGTCAAGCAGCAAGCAAAAAATTATTAAGTACCCAGTTTTGTCGTCTCCACAGGGATCGGTGCGATACGAACGCTGTTCAACGGCCTCTACATTTCTAATCCTATTGTTCAAAAGTTTTGGTTTAAAAGTTTCAAGGAACCATAAATAAAAACAGAAAATATAAAGTAAATACTGAAATATAAACGGAGCCTTGTTGGGATTGGATCTCATCAATTGATAACACATGCATTCTTCTGATCAAGTTAAACATAACGCAATCATTCGTCTAATATCCTCACGTATCACCCACGAAGGAGGTCATCTCTAATGAAACATCAAGAGAACAACCATGTTGTCTCATTGGTGATGTCTCACCCAACAAAAACACAACACAGAGCATTAAGAGTTGACACTCACGCAAATGCTAGGCCTAAACCCATGTCTAGCATTTAGGACCTAACAGGTAATCATCTTAGATCCAGATCTGAAGAGTATATGTCTATCACGGTTCAAATCAAAGATAAACAGGTAAACAAAGACGACACCCATATCGGATAAATGATTGTTTTGCATAAAACACAATGATCAAAATACGTACACACGTTTAACCCTTTTTACATGTATTCACCTAATCTGCCAAATGGTTGTGAATATCGTTCTTCATCACTATTATCACGCACCCGCATAATATCGTATTGATGCTACCCATGCTACTTAATCAACACAATACCAAAGAGGATACAATGAATATCAACTTACAAAACCATGTCAAAAGTTTGTTCATTGATAGATGAAAATCTTAGATCAAAGATATGAAAAGGTTTTGTCAAGACCCACAAAAGAAATCAAAGACAATCAATCAATAGAGAATCAAAAGTAGTTCACAAACATATATTAGATGAAATATATAAGGTATCAAAAGATTCCATCCAAACCCCAACAAGAGATCAAAGATCTTACCTCTTCCCTCTTAGGGTTTGGTATTTCTCTCTCTAAAATAAACTTGAAATGAAGAAAGATAAATTATGATCTAGAAAATATTACATCCTCCTCTAAAAAGCAATAAAAATGCTTATATACTACATTCAGGATCTATCATGTTCGCCTAGCGAACAACAAATTAAGCACCTGAGGTGCCTCTGAACTGTTAAACCGCCCTTGAGATATTTCCAAATATTCGTTGGGCGAGAAATTCTTCGCCTAGCGAAGCCTTCGCTGTGAACTTCGCCTAGCAAGTTTATGACCCTTTCGCCTCTGTCTCAAGTCTGGGAGTGTTCGTTGGCTACTCGCTACCTCTTCGCCTAGCGAGTTCTTCGCTGCCTCTTTCGTCTAGCGAGCTTTGTGAAGTTTTCTGGCAAGCTTCGCTAGGAGCTTCGCACGGCGAGTTTTATGATGTTTTTCTACTGTCTTGGTTTCCTTGCCCAATTTCTTGTGTCTTAATATTCACTTGTTTTGTGCCTAATTCCTGCACAATAGCACACAAATTAAAGCAACCAAGGCATATATCAACAATGAAGCAAATCATCTAAAACTAGAGTGATTCTAATCATTTTTACATGCAAAAAGAGTGAAAGGTGTCAATATTTGATAGATCAAATAAGCAAAATTTGGCATCTAACATTCATCTATAGCACCTTGAACATCATTATCATAAGAGGAAAATTCACTACTAACCTCTTCATATTCATCATTGGAATAGTGTGATGCCATCAACGCAAGATTTTCATATTCTTCACTTTCCGAGTCAGAGGATGAACTTACTTTATTATCACCCCGTGTAATGTAGGTCCTTTTAGATTTTGTTTCTTTTCTACTTTTGAAATCTTTCTTCTTGGTGAGTTTGGACAATCCGTCTATATGTGTCCTTACTTTCCACATTTATAGAAAGTGAAATTTTGTGTTGAAGTGGAAGCATATTTTTTTCTTAAATTTTTTTTATTGCATAATATAAAGATTTTTCATTATTGCCAAAAATTTTACCAAGCCTTTCACAAGGAGCATGAAGTTTTCATCTTCTTCCAGAGCATTTTCTTCTTGTACTTCTAATGTGTCAACTTTCAAAGCAATGACTTTGGATTTCTTCTCTTGACTCTAATGGTTTTCTAATCTACCAAGTTCAAGTTCATGCTCTTGAAGTTTTTCAAACAAGGATGTGGACGTTATGGTAGAAAGACTTTTTTTTCTGATATTATTGTCACCTTTGATGTCAATTTCCTAGTTAAAGACCTAAGCACTTTAAGATTAGGATCATCGTTACTAAAAGTCTTACTGAGAGCAATCAAATGATTTGTAAGTGTACAAATCTCTTTTGCAATGCGAGGATTGATTCTTCGGGATGCATTCTAAACAACTCATACTTTTAACTTAAGGTATTCAATCTAGATCTCTTTACTTCAGCGGTTCTTTCATGAGTTTCTACCAATGCATCCCATATTTGTTTTATTATTTTAATCTTTGTTGTCCCAAAACCGTTGACAACACTTGTAGGAACAAACGAACCATTTTCCACAGTATTCCATACTTCTTCTACTTGTGCTTCCAAGTGAGTCTTCATGAAAATTCTCCAACAGTCAAAATATTCGCCAGAAATTAGTGGAGGTTTATTATTGCTGCCCCCATCTTTGAAAACTACATTTGCGGAAATCATTATGGATCTTTAGGAACATGTTATCTATAGTCTACTTTGATACCAATTATAAGTTTATAGTGCACTTAACAGGGGGTGAATTAGGTATTTTGATCGATATGGTTCTAATGAAGTGTTACTTTAATTTTCTAATTTGATGATGTTTTAGAAAGCGGTAAATGCAGAAAAGTAAAGAACATCGACGATATATCATATCCCTTACAATCCGTACTTTAGTCCCCTTATGCATTAAGAGATTTCAATAAGGGTTAGAACCTTGTACAAGTCTATCCTAGCCACTATACACAAGTTACTAACTTAATCAATAAGGAACACTCCCTTATGATTTTACAAAGTAGAAAAAGAGAACAATCCTCCATTTTTCACTCTCTTGTTTCCAACAGTTCTGGACAGCAAGGTATACACAAATATGATTTTTATACAAGAAGTTGAAGTTGGATGATATATCAATCTCTTGAATTGATCTTCCCTTTCAAGTATATAATTCAAAAATACATTATACAAGTGCCCATAACAGAAAGTGATGAAACTTTTTTATTGATGCAATGAAAATGAATGCAAAAGGTTTCACTCAAAAGCTTAAGACACAAGGCAATTGTTTTTGAAAAATGAGTTTGAATTTTAATGAAAGAGATGAATTTCCAAATTTTGAAACCTTAGGTATTTATACATGTATCATACATGTAGGAACGAGTATGATATCATGAATCAATGCCTTGATTGATAGATGAAAGATAGAATTCATTAGAATCAGATTTTAACCAAAGAAATTCATTGTTTCAGTGATAATCGGTTAACATATAAACGTAATTAGTTACAAATGAAGCATTTTCTAAAAAATTGAAATTTTCGTTTGTGTAACTGGTTAACCAAATGGTGTAACCGGTTACACCTACTGTTGAATTTTAAAATATTTAAATTTTTGTTTGTGTAACGGGTTACACCTGACATAACTTTGAAAAATACTCTTAAAACAAGTTAGGACAAAGAGCCAATGTTGTTAAAAGTTATGAAATGCATCAAGATGAAATAATCAAAATATCTTTGAGCACTATGGTATAACATATGATGGAATTGTAACTTGTACCTTTAAAAGATGTGATCAATGTTTTAAACTCCAATATATTGAATGAGATACAAGACTTGTTACTTTAGCTTTGACTAAGAGGCTTTTTTTCATCTTTCGTTAATGCACGTGATCTCTAAAGTTGTCTTCATTCATCAAGACACATAGTTAAAGAAGTTTGATTTCACATACATAACATATTGTTAGCTTTCTATTAGATGATAGTATAAACCTATTTTATGTTGTCAGCCCATATCTATTAATTCTGAATTTAAATATGTAATTTAATAGTTTTTTTTAATTAAAAAAATATTTGTATTTACATTATCATAACAATGTGATTCAAACACATATTCAAATTTGTACATACTATTAAATCAATAAGTACATTTTCAATTTTGATATTTTAGTCGGAAAATTTTTATTTTTATTCCATTAACTTATTCTTAGATTTTAAAAGTATTCCTTAAGTTTTCTTTGATTGCATTTTAAATGTTATATATTTTATCTCTTTTCGTTGATATTCAATTTGAATGCATACAATAGGTCATATGTGTTCCACATTTATGCTAATATGACCTTTCTTTTGTAAATTAAATAAAGTTGAATGGATTTTATTCATGTTCTCCTAAATCCTCCATAAATATCAATTTCTAATCATTATTCAACTTTTTATTTTGGTTCATCCAAGAATGTAGTTTTTCTTAATTGTAATTTGAATACTCTATCAACAAAACAAAAAAAAAAACCTTTGTAGGTAAAATATATGGATAATATATCATCAAACACATGCAATATCCTTTTGTTTCATTGTTAAACTTAGCAATTGAAAAAAATATCCACCCCACCTAAATATCCATTAATATTATGATATATATTTCTTTCTTAATAATACTAATACACTTATATTTCTCTTTAATTTCAATAATCGTTTATATAGAAGAACTTTTTGAAAGGAGGTATAAATCAAGAAGATATTAACTTGTACAACAATTTGATTGATGAATTACTCAAAAATATATGACTTGAAAAATATAATATTCATTTCTATAAAGAGTTCAAGATTCGAAAAAACTAAAGTAAAATTGAAGATCAAAGATTATTATGTACATTCTCGTAGCATGTAAATTGTTTTTATTTTAGACCGAATAGATTGAACTTAAGATAGATTGGACTTTTAGTCAATTGGACCTTTGGCCGGTCCAAAACCCGTCCCATAATTATATCTTTGTTAGGCAAGTTAATCTCTTTTATTAATTTTTAATTTTAAATATTTATGGTGATAATGTTCTTAGTTATCCACCATAAATCAATTTTCTATCTTTAATCATTGATAACTATCCGGCCAATGAGTAGAACTATTAAAGTTAAGTGTAAATCGACATCTTTTTTTTATACATTTTTTTTCGTATTCTTCTCTTTTCTTATTCTTCATCGTTATCTTCGTAAACATTGATTTATAAACTTATAAAATTGCTAGTACATAAGACACTTTTGGTGAGAAGAGAAAGAGAGATAGATGGAGAATAAAGATTAAATATGATTATTATTATTATTAAAAAAAGAATTACAAAATATGTATTTATATACAATTAAATAATTAATATAACAAACCCTAACCCTAACTAACTTGGAATTTGGCTACACGACTTGGATTATACTTTCAACATACCCCCTTATAATCCAAGTTACTAAGCACTAGCCAATCATAATCGATCTAAAATATTCCTAATTTCTTTCTCAAAGTTAGAAACTTGTCGATCTTCAATCATTTGCTGAAAATTTCGGCCAAATGTGCTTCACTCGAGCAATGTCTCACTTCAAGTTCACCCTGATTTAACTTCTCCCTTAGGAAATGAAACCTAGCCTCAATGTGTTTACTCATTCCATGTTGAACTGAATTCTTTGCGAGATTAATGGTTGACTTGTTGTCGATCTGCAGCATCAGAGATTTCTTTACTTCGACCTCCATCACTTCCAGCATAGATCTGATCCAAATTGCTTAACACACAACATAAGATCTTGCTATATATTCAGTCTCACATGATGATAATGCCACCACATGTTGCTTTCTCGACCACCATGAGATTGAGGCACCAAATACTTGAATGAAATAACTAGTTGTGCTTCTTCGGTCTTCCTTATCTCCACACTAATCAACATTTGAGTAGCAAGTAATCTCAGCTTATTTACTTTCAGAATCTCGTGGAAATAGAATTCCATAGTTTGTCGATCCTTTTAAGTATCTCTGGATTTTTCTTGCAGCCTTCATGTGTGACACCCTTGGTTCACTCATCTATTTGGTTACTAATTCGACTGAGAAATCTATATCAGGTTGAGAGTTGCACACATATCTCAGAGATCTGACAATTTGTTTGAATAAAGTGACATCGACTATGTCTTTCTCTCCATACTTCTTCATCTTCAAATTTGGTTTGATGGGTGAGGACGCAGGGTTCGAATCTTCCATCCTAAATCTTTTGAGTATCTATTTGACATACGTTCTTTAATGTAACACCATATCTTGCTTCGACATTTGAAATTCCATGCCTAAGAAGTACGACCACTTTTCCATATCCGACATTTCAAATTCCTTCTTCATCAGCTCTTTGAACTTCGACGAGTTCTCCAAGCTATTTCAAGTTACTAACAAGTTATCGACATATAAGCAGGTGATTGTTATATTTTGTGTCATAACCTGAACATAAACACCATACTCAGATTTTCTTTTGATGAATCCCAATTCGACCAAGTATGAGTCGATCTTCTTGTTTCACGCCCTAGGTTTCTGCTTGAGGCCATATAGCGCTTTGTGTAACCTATATACTTTCCTTGCTTCCTCCTGTATCAAAAAACCAGGAGTTCGTGTGACATATACCTCTTTATCTAGAGTACCAATCAAAAATGTTGATTTCACATCTAAGTGAAATGTCGAATAGCCTTGGTACATGCCAAGGCTACCACCAATCGAACAGCCTCTAATCATGCTACTAGTGCATATACTTCAGAGTAGTCAAGTCATGCTCTCTGAAGAAATCCTCGAGTTACTAATCTTACCTTATGTCTTGCTATCGACCCATCCGAATTATGTTTTAACTTGAACATTTATTTCACTTTGATAATTTTTGTGTGTGTTGGAAATTCGACTAACTCCCAAGTGTTATTTCTTTTGATCGCTTGTAACTCTTCTACCATGGCTTCCTTCCATTGTTTATCTTTAAAGGCCTCACTATAGTGGATTGGTTCAGCACTTGCAAGTAAAGCAAAATGAACCAAATCTCTGGTTTTGTGTGACTTCATCATCACCAACCCCTTCACAGTCTTGAAGCCTTATTGGGAGTACTCTGGTTCTTTGAGATTTTTGGCTTGTACTAGCCACACCCTCTCGATAGTCCTCTTAAACTTTGACAGTGATTGGAATGTTGTCGATTGGAATTTCTTCGTACTCACTACGTTCTTCATCAACTTCATAGCCCATCAATGACTTGTTAGTTGCATCACCTGAACTCTAATCCCAGGAAGAATTCTCATCAATCATAATGTCTCGACATCATGATTTTATTGTTCATTGGATTGAATAACTTGTATGCTTCAGTCTTATGATATCCTACCAGAATCATAGGTTTATTCTTATCATCAAGCTTCCTTTTCCTAACATCGGGAATATACTTATAGCAAATAGAGTCAAACACCTCCAGATGACTCACTAATGGTTATTTGCCACTCCAAACTTCTTCTGGAACCTTGTTTTTCAATTTCTTGGTAGGGCACTTGTTCCGAATATAAACAGTTGTAGTGATAGCTTCATCCCATGAGGACTTTGGCAAGTCCTCCTGCTTCAGCATGCATCTCGCCATATCCAATATGGTCTTATTTCTTCTTTCTGTTATTCCATTATGTTGAGGCGTGTAAGAAGCAGTTACCTCATGATCAATACCATGTTCTGCACATACCGTGTAAGAAGTAGTTACCATATGGGTGTTTGCCACCTCCATATGTTCGTAGAACCTTGATCTTCTTTTCACTCTAGTTTTCGACAAGCATCTTGAACCTCTTAAAAATTTCAAATACTTCGTCCTTTTGCTTGATCACATATATCAAAAGCTTTCGACTATACTCATTGACAAATGAGACAAAATACTCATTTCCACCAATGGTATGATCCTCAAACGGGCCACATACATCTGAATGTACTACTTCTAGCATGTAAGAGGACCTCATTGGCATAGTTGAACCAAAAGACTTTCTAGATTGCTTCTCTAATAAGAAACCTTCACATATTTTGTTGGGCATCTCAAGACTTGGTATGCTAGTTTTCATATCTTGATTAATTAGTTGATTAAGTGACCTAAAATTCAGATGGTCAAATCTTAAATGTCACAACCAACTATTCTTGTGGCCACAACTTTTTTTAAACATTGTACCTCAGTCGAATTGATCATGGTATTCTCAACTATCATTTTATCAGTTAGGGTTTCACCATAACCTTTTAGGAAATGAACAAGCTTCTGCACCTTCGAGACATAACCTGCAATATTTTCTTCTTCTCCCATTTGCAATAATTCATATTGCCCTCCCAACGTATGCAATTTGATGACTTTAACATTCTCACTTACTTCATAATATTTGACAAGAATATCTCATGCCTCATTCGCCGATTCAACATGAAAAATCTTATCAAAATTCATCGCATCTACCGCCGATTGAATATAAAATGCAACCTTACAGTCTTTCTTTTTAGCCTCCTTGTTCGTGACTCTCTAAACATCAGTTGCATTCTCATCAAGCTCAGGAACGCCATTAGTAACCACTTATATGGTTTCATGAAAGGCAAACAAAGATTGCATCTGTTTTCTCAATCAGATCCAATTCTTACTGTCAAGAATTGGAAGAGAATTCAAAATATCATTGTTACCATTCATATTTGTAGCAAACGCAATTAACAATCCACGATCCCGAAAACACAATCACCGACGTGTGATTCTTGAAAACATGATCAAAAAACTTATCGGAACTTTATATACCAATTTGTTATCGCGTGAGACACTTTTGGTGAAGAGAGAAAGAGAGAATGAAGAATAAGGATTGAATGTGAATATTATTTTTAAAAAAAACTAAATTACAAAATATTTATTTATATACAACTAAGTAACTTGAGTATTAAGTAACTAAATAACAAACTCTAACCCTAACTAATTTGGACTACACAACTTGAATTATACTCTCAACAAAAATTTCATATTGAAATCCAAATAAAATCAAAAGATCCACCAAACACGTACTCTATAAAAAAAATTCATCTTCAACCACAACATCAATCTTTACTCCATCATCATCTTTAAAAACCAAGAAACATTATCTCTCTTTCAATCATTCATCTTATATATAACATATGTTTTAATATAGCTATAATATCTTTTGCACGCAATTGTAAATATTAATTCTTCGAACCGTAAAAAACCACATTGAACATCATTCACTTTTAAAAAATTAACATGCCACAACTATTACAATATACAATTTCAATGAGCTTCCTTTCCAACATTTCTCTCTTTTTTAAGTATCAATTTTACATTGAAAATAAAATGTTTAAAGATCTTATTAGATCTCTTTTAGAGTATCATTCAAAAACTAGAAATTGACATTACTTAGTTTGGTGAACATACAACATGAAACAATTGATTACTTAACGGTTAATTAATACAAAGATTCTTTTCTCCATGACCCAACTCATTCAAGTATAAAAAATAACGTAACACCATAGTCTTTTAATGACCCAAAAACCGTTCTCAAATAATATTCCAAACATAGTAAAACTCAAACCACAACAAGGGCAACTTCGTCATTCAAAATAAACGGTAATAATTGACAAAGACACTTTTTGAATTCTACCACGTTGTACCAACCAAAAACATTTACCTTAAACATTTTTTCTTCCATGTTTGTCCCTAAATTATCACACTTTTTTTTCCTCCTCCTCAACCAAAGTAAAGTCTCAATTTTTCTTCAATTTTCATTTTCATTTCACAAATCCCAACAACACCCATTTCTCTGAAACCTCATCAATGGCGGATCCAATCCCTATCCCAAAACCCCATTTACAGATCCAACCAAAACCAGTCAAAAAAGGTAACTCTTGTTCAGATTTCATTATAAAGTTTCTATTTTTAGCAATTTTTGCTATTGTTCTTCCACTTTTTCCCTCACAAGCTCCTGAATTTTTGAACCAAACTATACTCACCAAGCTTTGGGAGCTTCTTCATCTTCTGTTCATTGGCATTGTTGTTGCTTATGGTCTTTTTAGCAGAAGAAATGCTGAATTAGAAACTAATTTAGAAACTCAACCTAGTGGTGAGAGTAGTAATAGTAATAATTCTACAACACCTAGTTATGTTTCCAAGTTTTTTCCTGCTTCAAATATTTTTGGTGATGAGTCTGAAATTGATAATTCATGTGGGTTTGATGAGAATAAGATGATGCATTGGAATAATTCTCAGTATTTTGAGGGTAATAGTAATAGTACTGTCGGTGTTTTTGATGAACAGTACAATACTCAAAAACTCTCTAATTCTGAGGATAATTTCGGTTATTCGGTTAGATTCGATGATGGAAATGGAACCAATGTGGTTCAATCTTGGAGTTCTGAGTATTATTATAGTGAGCCTGTTGTTGTTGCTCAACCTTACTATGGTAATGGTGAATGTGGTGAGGTTGTTGGTCATAAACCTCTTGGGTTACCGGTTCGAAGTTTGAAATTGGTTGAAAGAGAAGTGGATGGTTTAAGATATGTCGATGAAAATGCTAATGATTTGAGTTCAGGTTCGGTACGTTCTTCTAAGAGGCTAGATATGAGTGAAGATCGGGAATTTGGAGATATGGATCCTGGTAATTTGGAGAAAGAATTTAATGATGCTGCTATTGGTGGTGGAATTGCTTCGCCTATCGACTGGAATTCGAGGTTTGGAAGGATGGAAAGGGAGAAAGTTTATGGCAATGTTAATGGTTCTTCGCAGTTTAGTTCTATTTCGGTTGACGAGACTAAATTTGATGGACTTGGATCGAACTCTTTACAGTCTACAGCGTCTTTCTTTTCTCATGCCGGTATGTATTCTTCGTTTGATCCGATTGCGTCGGATAATGTGAACTTTCAAGACGAAGAAATGACACGAAAGGAGTCTTTGTTTGTGCATGCTTCGGAAATGAAGAATTTTCAAGACAACGATGTGAGATGGAGGAAGACTTCCTTTGTGCCTGCTCCAGAAATTATGATTTTCGAAGAGGAAGAAATGACACGAAAGGAGTCTTCGTTTGTGCATGCTTCAGAAATGAAGAATTTTCAAGACAAAGACGTGAGACGGAGGAAGAAATCCGTTGTACCTGCTCCGGAAAATATGATTTTCGAAGAGGAAGATACGGAACAAAGGGTTCAAAGAAGAGATTTGGGAAAGAAGATTTCCGAGGGCCGTTCTTTAAGAAACCGAAGGATGGTAACCAAAGGGAAACATGCTGATGGTGTTTATCCTGCAAATTTCAGGACAATGACTGTTGATGAAACTCAATTTGAGCCGCATAATTCGCAGACTGGAAAGTCTGCAGGATCGTTTTCTCCCAACACCGGAATATATTCTTCTATTGATTCGATTTCTTCGGATGCTATAGACTTCCGAGAGGAAGATATTATGGTACAAAAAGAGAGTTTCCCTTTGCATACTTCAGAAAATATGAATTCCCAAGAAGAAGTTGTGGAGCAGAAGAACACTTCCTATGTGAATGCTTCCGAAAATGTGGATTTCCGAGTGGAAGATTTAGGACAGAAGAAGAATTCCTTTGTGCCTGTTTCTGAAGATATGAATTTCCAAGATGCGGATTTGGTGAAGATGATTTCGCAGGTGTCTTCAAGAAACGAAACGATGGAAACTGGAGGGAGATATGCTGCTGTTTCTCATCCTTTGCGTTTTAGGCCGATATCGGTTGATGAAATTCAACTTGAATCACGTAGTTCACGGTCTTTGCAGTCTATGGGATCTTTCTCATCTCATACGAGTAACACGAGTATACGTTCTTCCTTAGATTCAGTTTCATCGGAGAATATGAACTCGCTGCAGGAAGGTTTAGGGGAAAAGAAGAGTTTGCATGGATCTTCTTCCTCCTCTTCTTCAAGTTCACCGTCATCTTCGGCTAGAAGAAACGGTGAAACTCCGTTGCAACCAATTGAAGGTCATGGATATAGTATCGACAGCTTGGTTCATGGTGACTTGAAGGGTAAAAGTGGAATTGTAGATGAGGATCCACCTCGCTACGAAGAGTCAGTGATGCATGGTTTGCACTCAGACTCAGACAAGCCTACAAGCTTAGCAAAAGTTCTAGCGAAAGGGAAATCGGTTAGAACAAGAAGAATCAGTGGATTGACTTCAGGAACGAAAAAATTTGATGAAATACCTAACAAGCAGGCCGATGATGATAAGGTTGTTGTAAAGAAGCCGAAAAGTAGAGAACCCGATTCGATATTGAAAGGGATCAGTAAGAAAACTCTCGATTGCCATATTCCTAATCATCACGAGGGTATATTTTCGAGTCATCGTAAGAGAGATAAACCAGAACCATCGAAGAATGTGTATAAAGAAGACTCCGATAACAAGCGCGAGAGCATCCAGGGTAGCTCGGACGATGATAGGGTGTCCGAATATGTCAATGATTCAGGATTGGACTCTGAAGTTGATAAGAAAGCTAGTGAATTTATAGCCAAGTTCAAAGCTCAGATTCGGCTGCAGAAAACAGGATCAATTGAAAGATCAAAAGGTCAAAAAATGTTTGGAGACAACAATGTTAGGTGATTTGTAAACTACATTGTTCTATTCCATTACTTCATCAAAAGGTTTTATTAATTCTTGCTTCATTGAGCTTTCTTCGATGTAGGATATTTGATTTTCATTCTATGCTTCGGCGTAACCGATTAAGTTCAAATTCTGTTGTTTTGTTGTAGCATTACTTCCATTTATTGATTTTCACATACAACTAAATATCGATCGATATTGCTTTCACTGCTTCTGTTTCTTTCTCAAGTTAAAGTTCACCATCTTTATTTTTTGTTCAAGTTTTAAGCCATATATGTTGCAACTTAGAAATGTTGCATACTCTATGACTTATTTTCACCTGACTTTTTCAAAGAAATCCAAAAAGAAATATGTACCAAATTCATTCAAAATTGAAAACTACATGCATAAGATGCCAAGTTTAGATGATATTGGTGGTAGCCAATAAGGTGCAAAGTCATATATAATACAACTCTCACACACTTAATACTTCTATTATTGTGTTCACAAGAATAATATCAATGGATCAATTATTGAGCTATTATATGACCCACACAACAACCTTTACATTGTGACGAGTGATCATTAGCAGCTTGTGTTTAATCATGCTCAAAGTGTACCACAACATATTAGTGATGATTAAGCATCCACTCATAACATACAACAAATTTTTGATGATCACTTATTTGCTGTCGTCTATAAGAGCTTATAAGCTGTCGTCTATAAGCTAACTTATTTGCCTTACCAAACAGGTCATTTCTCACTTTCCTTTCACCTACCACTTCCTAGTTAAATGTTGATGTGATTCATATTTAAGAACTTACTAAAATGTTGTATATAAACATGCATTAGTTAAAGTATGATGCTAAATTAAACTAGTAAAAAAAAAACACCACAAATAAAATCATATACTTGAACACATAAAAAAGATAAAACTATGAACTTAACAGTCACATAAGAAAATAGCGCTGGATGAATTTCTCCTTTTAATCAAGTTGTAAACAAGAGATACATGACACATATTACACATGTTAGGGCGAAAAGGAGGAGCTCTTAATAGGAAAGATTAGGTTTTCTGACAGTTTCATATACAATCTAAACTAAGTATACCCAGATAGATTATTTGCTCCATAGATTTTAACAAACACCCTCCTCTCCCCTGTTCTAGGAAAAATTGTTTAATATTTGAACTGATTCATTACTCATCGAGCTTATTCCGCTGGAGCTTCGTGATAAATTATAGTCTCATCTGCATTGGGGTCACCATGAAACTGGCCATATATTGCATAAACACCAACCATGATAAAACTTAGAATCACAAATCTCACCCATGCTTCATGATGTAACTGGAAACAAAAGTTCATAAATAATCAACTTAAAATATATAATATTATTTTGGGTAAGTTTTCAAAAAGGAGAGATGATGGACATACCTGGCCAAATAAGAACATGTTAAAGAAGATGCAAATATTTGGCACAATAGGAACTCCTGGGCAAGAAAACCCTACTGAATCTCCATAAACCTAGATAACAAAATGATGAATATAGAATATAATTAATGAGAGAAATCAACATCGAAACTCAATATGAACAAACGCTCATGAGCTACTAAAAAGTTTAGTTATTATGTCGATAAGCATTGCAAAACTGTTGGCTCTGAGAGTGCTTTTCTGTTTCAATGGTTTGACACATAAAATTCATATTGTGTTTGTTATCAATCTCTATTTAACAAATTTGAATTCTCATTCTTGAGTATGACATAACCTCAGCACTTAATCTTCTCCTTATGAAGCCATGCCGTACCCTCCTGCTCGTAAAGAGACCACTTGTTTTCTTCATGTTGCGACGTGTATTCTGAACTTCCATATATTAAATCAAATCAAAATATTAATGTACTTATTCGTTTTTCCCTCTTTTACCAATGACATGATTCAATTAAAACTAACTACAGTATTATATACTTTGCCAAAGAACCGAATAGGACATTAATTATTAATAAGGTCAGTGGTAAATTAAATTGATTTCTAACATGGCCATTTTGAAATTTGTAGTTCAATCAATAGGTAGTTAATTAAATTAAAAAAAAATAACACTGACCTGGCGGAAAACAAGAGCAAGAGAAGCACCAACTGCAACAACTATAGCCACAATCACAAAGATAATTGAAACTTCATAACGGAACAAGAGTCCTGCGGTAAATCCCGAAAGAGCAACAACAATGAGGCAAAATACACCTTCTCGCTTAGCTGAAGTTGATACTTGGCTATTTGTCTTATCCTTCCAGCGAAGTACAACAACACATGCCGAGACAACTGAATAGCCAGTCTGAAATAAATAAGTGAATATATTAATGTCACAATGTCCCGAAAAACATCAGTCCTATTTAAAAGAACTTCTAACTCAATTCAATTGTCTATTTTTATCTCACACATTCTCATTATTGAAAAAGGTATAACTTTTGAGTATGGTTCATCACAAGAACATTCTTGGAGCTGGAATCCAAATGTATCAAAACTTGCAACCCATATATACCAATTGATAATTTCATTTTAAAGATAAAAAATTGACGTTACTCCTTCTATTGATACCTAGGTGTGCACACACTTATTGGTATAGAACATGCATACTTAAGCAATTTTGAAGAATTTGGGATTCATATATTGACACTACTTATGTAAGATGAGATAGAACATACATTTGTTGATAACCACGCTATCATGATAATAGAAATTGAGTCTTACCAGAGTACCAACGGAAAGAATGTGCGATAGTGTGTGCACATTAAGCAGCCCAGCCATAATACTGGCAATACAGCCAGCCCAAATCTGAGAATGAATAGGGGTATGGCGTCTGGGGTGAACTTTAGCAAATATTGCGGGTAGTAAACCATCCCTGCCAAGCCCAAGATATAGCCGAGACTGCTCATCAGAAAGAAAAGTCATGTCATGCATGTACAGTAGACATGCCACTAGGTTTCAATCAATTTTCAGATGTTATTTACCTGAACATAGAGGCCAACAAGGAGTGCTGTTGTAAGTCCAGCAATTGCACCAATACTAATCAGAATAGAAACGAATTTTAGTCCTTTAGATTTAAAAGCTTCAGCCAAAGGAGCGTCTTCTCCTAGAAGATTGAATGGAACCATTCCAGTAATTACTAAACATACTCCAATGTACAGTGCAATACATACCAAGAGGCTTCCAATAATGCCGATTGGCAAATCCCGCTGAAATGTCAAAAATTAAAAAGAAAAAAAGATATTATGAACTAATTTGCGAAAATAGAAAGAGGACAGAACTCGCAATGGACAGCATGAGTTTGAACTAGATGGCTGTTCAGATGTACTAAACATTTACAATTTACAAAATGACTTAAAAGTAACACTGATAACTAAAATTTAAAATCCGAATAGCTACTACTTATATCAAATAATTGGGGGAAAAGCATAAACAGAAACATTAGACTACAGACATAACATCTGGAAAATTCATGAACCAGTGGAGAAATATCAAGACAACAAACCTGTGGTTTCTTAGATTCTTCAGCTGAATTGGCAACTGCGTCAAATCCAACGTATGCAAAGAAGACGACAGTAGCTCCAGTCAAGATACTTCTTACACCATTTGGAGCAAAAGGAGACCAGTTGGAAACATCAACCTCAAAAGCTCCAGCAATAATGACAACAATAACAATGATTACCTGGAGATGACAGTAAAATAACTAATGATTCTGTTCTCACATCACATGAACCGCAGCATTAACATATTGCTCAATGTTATATATACTTTGGTAATAGGTGAGATGGAAATCAAACCTTGGTTACTGTCATAAACGAATTCACAGTTGATGATTCTTTAACACCAAGACAGAGAATTAAAGTGAGAAGCATTAAGAGAACCGGAGCTAAAGCATTGATGGATAGCACATTTCCAATGTTTTCACCATGTCCAATCCAGTTTGGAATGTTATCTTTGAAAACAGGAAAGATTTCAATAAACGATATTACATAACTCGCTAAGCTTCTTGCTATGCTAGCTGCCCCAATATGATAGTCAAGCATTAATTGTGAAAAAACAAGAAAAGCAGTAAGTTCGTTAAAAGCCGTATAGGTGTATAGATACGCTCCTCCAACAACAGCAGGGAATCGAGAAGCTAGCTCAGCATAACAGAGTGCATTTATAACACAGGATGCTCCAGCAAGTATAAAACTTATTGTTACCCCTACAACAGAAGGAAACCATGAATAAGCCACAAAGTTCAGAATTGTAATAGCAAATGTCTCATATCATATGCAGCAACAACACTCAGATTAAAGACATGTCCGGCCCTACTAATGTCAATGTTCGAAACTACTCGAAACTACTGACATCTTGGAAAATTATGATTTCTAGTGTAGAGTTCACTGCAGCACCAACACCTCCGAAAAATGTGTGTCTGTACCGGTGCCAGACACCTGCACTAACATTTGTTAATACATTTTATTTATTTATTTATTTCAAATTATTATCAGTTGTCAGTGTCGATGTCGTGTGTGTGCTTCATAGATAGAGTTCACTTTCAGATCAAATAATGCATACACTCTTACAGAAGAAAAAACAATATCATATACAAAACACTAAAATCAAAAGCATTCTAACTGTTTCTACAATTTTACTGAAGACCAAAGCTCGTTCTAACCTCTAAGCTTGTATCATACTAGAAGATAATATAAAATTAAAAACAAAATAAAATAATTAAAATAAATAATCCAATGTACATAATAAATACTTCAATCTGCATAAATATTTATATTCAATCACAATTTCACGTAATAATAATAATAATAATAATAACAATAAATAATCCATAACGCGTGTTCAATTAAAATTCAACTCATACCGGGTCCGGTGTCATGAGCAACCGTGCCGGTGACGACGAAGATACCGGCTCCGATGGAAGCGCCGATCCCGAGGAGAATAAGGTCGAATACACCTAGTCGACGGGAGAGACCATGGCCGGAGCTATCGCGAGCTGCCTTCTCCGCCGGAGAGGCTAGGCGCTTGGATCGGAGCGCGGAGGACCAGAAACGAGAGCAACAAGAAGAAGATGAAGAAGAAGAAATAGGAGTAGAAGTATTACGTATTACCATGGCTTTTTTTTTAATTGAATTGAATGAAGAATAAGCTGAAAATAAATTATGAAAAAAAGTGATTTTGGTTTAGGTGAAGTCAGTGTTATGCTTTTGCTGTAATCTTTGTGTATGAAGAATCTAAAATGGTTTCAAATTATAATTGAAGATGAAAAATACTCAGTCTTAAATATAAAAATAAGTCAGTAATAACAAATGTATTTAATCTATAATATAGACTAAATACAAAGGTTTATTAGGTTAAAAAAAGAAAAGAAACAGTCTTTTAATTATTAACGCTTTTAAGGAAACAGATTCTTTTTTTGTTACAAGGGAACGGATTTTTTTGGTTAATTTGTTTTTTTTTTTCTATAAGTTAAAAATAGAACTAAAAATGAAAAATCATATTCATTCTTGTGAAGGAAAAATGATTTTCAAATAATTAAAAATAGAATTTGTTTACTTTTCTCTATAAATTAAAAAAGTGGATTGTGAACTGCTCAAAGAATTACATATGCAAAATTAATTCACAATCAATTTTATTCATTTTTCAAGAAAATAAATTTAATTGTATTTGACTTGTTTTTCATTTCTACGGTTACAATACAAGCCATTAATATTTGCAATAAGGTGGTGGGTGTCCAAGACATTCCTTATCTTCCAATTCAATAGTGACCAGCTATAATGAATGGTTGTTGATTTAAGCATAATATAAAGGAAATAGAATAGAAACGTAAGCTAGGTAACTTGATACTTTATTCAAAAAACTGTTATAGCTTTTATAAAGCCTTACAATTTAAGTGTAACTGAAATAGAGAAAAATAAGAAAAACAGAATATAACAAACTGGAATAAATCAACTCCTAAAAACTAGCTTATTAAGACCTATTCTCTAGCTTTAACAGTAAACACAACAAATTTCTCCCCTTAAACTGACACATGCTTAACGAGCATCAGTTTACTCCTCAGGTCGTTGAACACCAAGCAAACCTCTAAGTTTCACAAACTGATCCAACTTAATAGGTTTAGTCATGATGTCTGCCACTTGATCATCAGTTCCACAAAATGCTAACTTCACAGCTCCTTCACTTGATAAATTTCGTAGATAATGATATCTAACATCAATGTGTTTTATCCTTCGATGCATCACTGGATTCTTGGATAGTTTAATTGCCGAACTGTTATCACACATTATGTGAATGCAATTACAGTTTTTGAAGCTTAACTCTTTCAAAATTCCTTTCAGCCAGGCGCAATGACATGCGCAGGCAGTGGCAGCTACATACTCAGCCTCTGTAGATGAGAGAGTCACTATCCCTTGTTTTCTTGAACTCCAACAGATTGCTGCTCCATTTAGCAGAAATACATAGCCCGAAGTACTTTTTCTATCGTCCACATCTCGTGCGTAGTCGCTGTCTGTGTATCCCAGCAGATTCGCATTTGTGTTTTTCTTGTAAAAAATTCCCAGTTCCAGTGTTCCTTTCAAGTACCTCAGTACCCTATTTGCAATCACATGTGTTCTTCTTTAGGTTCAGCCATATAGCGAGAGATTAAGCATACCATAAACATTAAATCCGAACGCGTTACCGTTAGATACATTAAGCACCCTACTAGTTGTTTGTACAATATTGCATCAGCACCGTTGTTGTCTTCCTTTGACAGAACAGTACCAGGAACAATTGGATTCTTGACAGCATTACAACTCCACATATGGAACCTTTGCAAGACTTCCTTAGCATACTTCTTTTGGCACAAGTGAATTCCATCTTTACGCTGATAGATTTCAACTCCAAGAAAAAACTTCATTTTGCCCAAGTCTGTCATCTCGAACTCCTTCTGCATTGACAACTTGAACTCTATGCACGTCTGCTCATCATTTCCAGTATATATTAAATCGTCAACGTAAAGACTTACCGCCAATAGCTTGTTTCCATTTTTCTTCAAGAACAAGGTGTGATCATAGTTGCTTTTCTGAAACCCTTCCTTCTTAAAGTGACTCTCGATTCTGCTGAACCAAGCTCTTGGGGCTTGCTTTAAGCCATAGAGCGCCTTCTTTAGCCGATACACCTTATCTTCCTCTCCCTTTTTGATAAACCCTTCCGGTTGATCGATGTATACCTCCTCCTTTAATTCTCCGTACAAAAAAGCACTTTTAACGTCAAGTTGGTAGACACACCAACCACGCTGAGCTGCTGTTGCCAGGAGAATTCTGATGGTATCCCAACGAGCTACCGGTGCATACACTTCATTTTAGTCTACTCCTGCTGTTTGCGAATACCCTTTGGCAACAAGTCTAGCTTTACATTTGTCCACCTTACCTTCTTCATTCAATTTTGTTTTGTATACCCATTTAACACCAATTTTTTTTGCTTGATGTGGCAGTGACACAAGCTCCCAAGTCTGGTTTCTCTCTATAGCTTGAATTTCAAGCTTCATGGCCTCCTGCCATTTTTCTTCCTTCGCAGCTTCATCAAAACTTACTGGATCATCATGAGAGATATACAAGGCTAAGTTTTGTTCTGGTACCTCTTCTTCAGATAAGCCTTCACCGCTTTCATAATTACTCATCCAACTAGGCTTCCTTCTCTCTCTTCTTGTTCGTTCTTCAGGTGCTGACTCTTCAGTTTCTGGAAACTTCGTTGCACTGTCGTATTCAATTTCTTCAACATCCTCATCAGTATCTTCTGCTTCAGGTTCTTCTGTCATAACTTCATCTTCTCCCCATGCAAGAACATTCTGCTTTACGTCTGTTGTGTTCAAGTTCCAATCCCATTTACCGCCTTCTTCGAATATGACATCCCTACTTATAATTATCCTTTTTGTTACCGGATCATACAGCCGGTAAGCTTTAGATTCCTCACTGACCCCAAGCAAGATGCATTTGTGACTTCGATCGTCAAGTTTGACTCTTTTCTGTTCAGGGACATGTACATGTGCAATGGAGCCAAATGCTCTGAAGTAGTCCACCTTTGGTTTTATTCCTGTCCACCTTTCTTCAGGTACCATATCTTTTACCGCCTTTGTAAAGCTTCGATTCAAGACGTGAGCCGTCCATCTCGCTGCATATGGCCATAAGGATCTCGGCATCTCCTTCTTAGATAACAAACAGCGCACCATGTTCATGATGGTTCGATTCCTTCTTTCTGCCACTCCGTTTTGCTGTGGAGTGTATGCCGCTGTCAATTGTCGCCTTATGCCATGATCCTTGCAGAACTGGTTGAATTTATTTGACGTAAATTCTCCCCCCCTGTCAGTTCTTAGTCCGCATATGGAATTCCTTGCTTCCTTTTCAACAAAACTTTTGAAGATTTTAAATGCCTCAAAGGATTCTGCTTTCTCTGCAAGAAAATAGATCCAAGTTTTCCGAGAGAAATCGTCTACAAACACTAACAAATACCTCTTACCACTGTGAGAGGTTGGAGTGATTGGTCCACACAGATCTCCATGAATTAACTCCAATTTCTCTGATGCCCTCCAGCCACTTTTCTTCGGAAATTTCCCCCGCTGCTGCTTTCCCACATTGCATACCTTGCAAATCTTGACTGCTTCTTTCAACTCTGGTAACCCTTTTACCATTTGTTTTTGCTGCATTATTTGGATGGACTTATTATTTAAATGCCCATATCTCTTGTGCCAGAGATTCTCCAAGTCTTCTTCCTCCATCTTCAAACAACTACTGGGCAGTGGTTTCATCTTTGCATAGACCACGAACATACGATTCATAGTCATTGGAGTGTCTACTATCAAACCTCTTTCATGATGATAGATTCTGCAAGTACCCTCTTTAATTATGATCACTAAGCGTTTCTCCTGTAGCTGTCCTATGCTTAATAGGTTGTTGCTGAGATTTGGAACATAATAGACGTCAGACACCGTTTGTGTGATTCCTTGTACTTCAAACCTGACGCTGCCTTTTCCTTGAACCGCCATCCTTGAGTTGTTACCCAATCTGACAGAATGCTTGAAGCTTTCGTCGAACTCAACAAACCAAGTTTTGTCTCCTGTCATATGGTTTGAACACCCAGAGTCGAGAAACCAAATACCTTTTCGTTCAGCTTTACTAACTTCTGTGTGTGCCATTAAGAGGAGTTCTTCTTCCTCGTCGAACTCGGTATAATTGACTCCTTTTTCCAGACTTGAGCATTCAAATTGATAATGTCCTTGCTTTCCACATCGAAAGCAATTAATGGCTGACTTGTTGACGAAAGATCTACCTCTTCCTCGTCCTCTAAAGTTGCCGCCTCTGAAGTTACCGCTTCTGGAGTTGCCATTTCCTCTCTGATATATGCCTCTGCCTCTTCCTTGTACATTCCTTTGCTCGTTCTCCACCTGTAGAACTTGTTCTTCACTTCTTTTCTCAATCACCTTTTGTTCATGTACAAGCAGGGATGCTTGCAATTCATCTACTGTCATATCATCAATGTCCTTGGACTCTTTGATGGAGCATACCACAAAGTTGAAGTTGTCCGTAAGACTTCGAAGTATTTTTTCAACAATTTTAACATCGTTCATGTTTTCTCCATAGTTCCTCATTTCATTGGCAGTAGACACGAATCTTGCGAAGTACTCAGAAACACCTTCTCCCAATTTCATTTCTAGGGTTTCAAATGTCCTGCGAAGCCGTTGTAGCTGTGCACGCTTCACTCTAGCACCTCCCTGATACTTGACTTTCATTGAATCCCACAACTGTTTGGTTGTTTCCTTCTGGGTGATGGTTTTCAAGATTCTCTTGTCTATGGACTGAAAAAGATAGTTCTTTGCTTTGAGATCTTTGAGTTTTGCTTCGTCGAGTGCCTTCGCGCTTATGCCTTCGGTCCCCTTCAACTCTTCGAGCCCTGGTTCAATGACGCTCCAGTACTCCTTGGAGCGGAGGAGATTTTCCATGAGTAAGCTCCAGTGATCATAGTCACCATCGAACTTCGGAACGCATGGTGTTGAGAAACTTTCTGCTGCCATTTTTCCTTTCTTCTGTGTTTTTCCTCTCAAACACTATTGGAGACTTTCCCTACTTCCTCTCAGTGTTTTTCCTCTCAAACACTCAATTTGTATATTACTATTATCAGGCCCTTTCGAGCTCTGATGCCAGATAAAGGAAATAGAACAGAAACGTAAGCTAGAATACTTGATACTTTATTCAAAAGACTGTTATAGCTTTTATAAAGCCTTACAATTTAAGTGTAACTGAAATAGAGAAAAATAAGGAAAACAGAATATAACAAACTGGAATAAATCAACTCCTAAAAACTAGCTTATTAAGACCTATTCTCTAGCTTTAACGGTAAACCCAACAAAATAGAATGTTTTTTTCTCTCGAAAAGTGTAGACAATACTCTCCACTCAATGGTCTTGGAGTTATGGATGTCATATATATAATCAACTAACTCTATCAGGAATCATGCATTGATAGCTGGAATTAGTACAGAAAGGTTTCGTGACGGTGGACAGTTGAGACTAAGCGGATAAGCATGAGCGGCGGCGGAGAAACTTAACCCTAATCTCCTTTACTGTCATGTTGTTCATCTTACACCAGTGGATTCAGATGTGTTGTTTTCAGAAACCAAAGAAGCTCTCAAGGTTAATGACTTCCAAGCTCCATCTTTTATGGAAATACGGAAACTTCAGCCTGTGAAGTCTTTTGCTCAAGCTAAGTGGTTTGCGACATCCCCCTTAGCAACTACCTCAACTTGTTATCAAAGGGGATTGCCCTTTGTTACCATTTTGGAGGAGGGTTAGATTAGGGATGACAATGGATAAAGTTTGGGTAAAGTATAATTATTTATGTCTTTATATCCGCAATTAGAGAAAAAAAAATTCGTACCTGAACCCGCATCCGTTTGGGTATTAACATTGACACTCGTATATGTACTCTAGGGATAGGTACGTGCCTTTACTCTATCCGTTATCCTCATTTTTTATAAGAATAAATATTATTAAGTATAAAACATCATATTATTTTAAGTTTTTTTAAAAAATTATGGTTGAACTATAAAATAAATTATCACTTATATTAAATATGTAGTTGTTTAAAATTGAAGTATTTTTAAATATTTTATAAACATTTATTTTTATATAATAATATAAATTAAAATATATAAATATATATTGTGCGGTATAGGACGGGATGGGTACTAAGGTGCTCATACTCACACTCATCCTCGCTTATTTAAGTGGTTAATTAGTGGTTAATTAGTCGAGTCTGTGTCCGTACCATTTTTGCGAGTTTTTACCCTATCCGTTGTGGAAAATTTTATGGGTACCCACTGGGGATGGGGCAAATTGTCATCCCTAAGTTAGTTGAATGTAAATACAATCTTCATGGGCGTGTGTTGTGGCCTAAGGGTTCCTTACCGCTCAGGGAGAAGCTATGTCGCATATGGCCAAATGTGAAGAATTGAGGTGTCCAATTGTTGGGTAAAGGATACTGAGAATTTACGTTTTCTTGCACTGAAGATGGGCGCAGAGTTAGAACTTCAGGCTCTACCAATTTAACCCGGGTTCGCTGAAGCTTTTCGCTTGGACCAGAGATTTCAATCAAACAACAAAAAACACACTTCAACTCAAGTTTGGGCTCTTTTTTTTTTTTTTGCTTTCTCAGTAGTATTGGCGACCTCATTTTCTATTTGTTATTGCCAGTTGTGTTGGTACATTGATTTGTATGGATGTTGCAACTTCCAAATCCAGGGTGGACAGAACTTTTGGGGCACTTTGTTCGTGTTTTAATAGACATGGATTTAACTCTGCCTTTACACCATAATGTGTTGGTGGAAAGAAAAGGTTTCGCGTTTTTCTCTGATATCGAATATGAAAATATTCCTGAGTTCTGCACTTATTGCAAAAAAACGGGACATATGGTGCATTCTTGCAAATTGTTCAGGTCGTTTGCACTTGTCCATGGTCCGCCAATTCAAAAACAATCGTCGAAGATTTATGAGGCAGCTACTGCTCATGTTTCCGTGGACAAAGGTGATGCTAAGGATAACCTTGTTGTCGATAAGATTGATGTGGTTGCTGCAAATCAATCTGATGGGGTTGATGTTGATGGTCGCAGTATTTCTGATGGGGGCAAGGGAATTCATATTCGGGCTGAAACTGATTTGGATGTTGGCTTAGATGTTGTTGTTCCTATATTAGTCCCTAATAACTCTCTTAATTTCATTTCTCACCCTACTTGTAATTGATTCTCAACTCTCCGATTTTGTGGATGCTACTCAGAACCTTGTTGTTAATTTTAATGAAGGTTCTACTTTTCTTCAAAATTCTTGGGCAAACCTCGCAGAGGAACCTAAACGTATTGAAGGAATTTTCTCTAATGTTGTCTCCATGCTAAACAAAAAGAAATATTCTACTAGAATTAAGAAAAAAACACTCATCAAGGTCTCAAGCAGGACCAAAAAATTTGTCATCATGAAGTGTGTTTTTTGGAACATAAGGGGTTTGGCTAATGCTTCCTCCAGATTAGCCTTGAAGAGACGCATCACTTTACACAAACTAGATTTGCCTTGAAGAGACGCATCACTTTACACAAACCAAATTTTCTTTTTATTATGGAACCCAAAACGGAGTTTGCCAACCTTCCTCTTAATTGGTTCTCTATGCTTGGTTTTAAGCTTTTTGCTAATAGTTGCGCGTATCTTTCTTCTTTGTGGTGTATGTGCAACGATATTTATTCTCCTAACCTCATCTCTGTGTCTGATCAGTTTGTAAGTTTTACGATTTGTTTGGATAATTGTTTGTTGGCTATAGCGGTTGTCTATGCCTCGACTAACTTGATTAAAATATGAGAGCTCTAGAAGGAACTAAATGATCTGCAGTCTAATAACCCCATGCCTTGGGCTTTTTTTTTGGGATTTTAATGCTATTATGGGATCGTATGAGCACCGGGGCAACAACAGTCCGACGAAGATGTCTATGGTTGATTTTTAAAGTTGGCCGGATTGCAACCATCTCATTCATTTTCCCACTTCTGGGGCTAAGTACACTTGGTCAAATAAGCGGGATCCTCCCTACTTTATAGAAAGAAGACTCGATAGATGCATTGGCAATCCTCTGTGGGTTGATATTTGCAGTTGTTTAGCAGCTTCTACATTGCCTAAGGTTTGCTCTAACCATTACCCTCTACTGCTTGAATCCCACATAAATCTTGTTAGAGTGGCTTCTCAATTCAAATTTCTCAGCACCTGGACTTTACATGATAATTGTAAAGAGTTGATTATGTTTGTTTGGTCCAAGTCATCGTCGACTCGACTGCCCTATGTTATATAATATAAATATATCATTATAATATTTAAATATTAAAAATATATCAATAATAAATATTCATTATTTTATACAAAAAGTCTATTTACAAAAATTTAAAATTATTTTATTTTCTTTTCTACTCATCTCCTCCCAAAACTCTCACCATCATTTCCTTCTAAATTTTAAAACAAAATCTAAGCAAAATTGTTTTCTATCCCGAACACAAGCGCGTTTTTGTAAGTCGTTCAAACTCTGTAACTTTAAAAAAAAAAATTGATTCTAAAATTTAAACATGTAATTTTTAAATAATTTATTTAAATTATAGAATTTAGAAGTTTAAATTATAAAAACCTTTTAAATTTTAGATTCTAAACTAATAAATTTAAAAAATATATAATTCTTCTTTGATATTTAATATTATTTAAAAATATATAAGTTTTTAAAAATATGCATTTAAATATTCAAAATTTTAATATTATTATGAACAAAACATTTATATAAAAAAAATAGAATTTGAAATAAATCCTACAAACTAAACCAAAAATTTAGCTCTTCCAACTAACCAACCAAAAACAGTTAGGCTCAGTTTGGTAAAATTAGCTTATAGCTTTTAGCTAATAGTTGGTGGCTGATAGTTGATAACTTATAACTTATAGTTGATAATTGATAGCTGATAAGTTAATTTGAGTGTTTGATAAATTAGCAGTTACAGTAGCAAAAAATTATAAAATGATCTAAAAGGACATTTTTAATTAAGAAATTTGTGATTTTCTTATCTTATTATATTATCAAATTAAATTAAATTTTATCGATAAAAGTAAATGCACTAATAACAACATGCATAAAAATTTTAATATATATGAAAATTTGAAGATATCATCAAAATATATAAATTTGTATATAAGTTTTATGAGCTTTACTATTTAGTATGAATATATTGACAACGAAATTCAATGAATAAAAGAATTAGTAAATCATACATGAAGCATGGGTATTTCATAAAGTCATTTATGAGGACATAAAAGTAAAAATAATTCTAATAACTACAATTTTTTGTCAAGTTAACTCATTATTTCGTAAAATATAGTTTTTTTTTTAATTTTATAATGAAATTTAATAAAATACGTGAAATAATAAAATTGTAATTTTGAATTTATTTATATTAATCTAAAATAATAATAAAAATAATTTTATTGTCTAATATTTTAAAATAAATCTGTAATAATATTATGAATTTTCTTCACCTTTATTGATTTCGTTGATTCTCCTAACTTGAAAATTATAAACACTATTTCTAAATTAATTATATAATTTATATTTAATAAATAAAAATAATGTTTAATAAAGTGGAGAAAAATAATAAAAATCTTTTATAATATTCTTCAAAATCTCCCTAAATTCAATCTTTTAAAATCAATTTTTTAATAATAAATATTATATAAAAATATAATTGAAAAAAAATCATAAACTCAAAAGCTACTTCAAATAGCTTTTATAAAATAAATTAAAAGTTAATTAAAAAACTATAAACTAAAAATTAAAAAGCTGTTTTCAGAAAATTTTAATTAAAATGATCTAAAAACCTAAAAGCTCTTTTTTATCTTATCAAACAAACACTTAGAATTTGAAAATCAAAACCCCGGCAAACCATCGCATCAAAACCCCCCTTATTTAAACCCTAAATTTCCCTTTTCCCTTTTCAATCCTCTTTGAAAAGAAACAAAAAAATCAAAACTTGACACAGCGAAAACGAAAAATCCAGAATTCAGAAAAATGGGTGATCTTCATCATCATATTCAGAATCAAGAACAACACATTTCGATCCCAAATTCTCACAACCAACAAGAAAACAACGATCTTTTCTCAATGCTGCGTCTCAACACCTCTTCCACCTCAACCCACCATCACCATCACAAAAACTCCACCAAACGCCGCTCACCTCCGTCGTCTTCAACCGCCGAACGAAGCGCCAAGAAGCACTCTTTTGAAGATTTCACTCGTAATGGCTTCTCTGCCATTACACTTCCTTTCAGTCTCCGCGGCAATGTTCTCCGCCGCTGCGTATCTACGCCGGAGCAGTCTGCGGCTCCGATGGTGAAAGGGGCTGGGTTGCCGCCTCTGCATCCGAACTTAAAGAGATGTCTGTCTGCTGATGCTAAAACGATTTCTCGTTCTTTGAGTTCTGAAGAACCGACACCTGCTGATTCAATGGTAGGTTTAATCTTTTTTGGATTTTAGGGTTTTCTTTCTATGTTGGAAAAATTCAATTTTTTTGGATTTGGAATCATGGGTTTTCTCTGTTTTGTGATTGATTGCAGAGGCTTAAAAGGATGAAGGATCGTTTGAAAGAAATGAAACAATGGTGGGATGAAGTCATGAAAGAAGAGGATGAACAAGTAGAAGAACAACAACAACAACAGGAAGAAGTAGAAAAAGAGCAATCTCCTGTGGTTGAAGAAGACAAAGTCCTATGTCAGGTATATATTCAGGTCATTAATCAGACTTTAAATTGTGCTTGCTGTCGCAATTTCAGAACACAATTTAGAACTATCGCATGTGATTGATGCTTATGTTGCCGCATTTTGTGAACACTTTTCGAAGTTAAATTGCTGTTATCTTCATATATGGAGTTTGGTTCATGATATATTGACTAATATAGTTGCAATTGTGCGGTTGCGATGTGTTTGCGAGTTAAAACTATGCATATGCCTGAGAGATTAAGTACTGTTTTATGATAAATTTGTTTTCTGTTTTGTAGGATGAATTGGGGGAAGATGTTGAAGAATCTGTGAGAGTAGAGTGGGCTGAAAAATGTTTAAGCCTCACTTTCAAGTGTCCATGTAGCAAGGGCTATGAGGTTTTAATATCTGCAAACAACTGTTACTATAAGCTGGTGTAGATTAATTAGAATGTTTTTGGTTCCTTTTAATTTAGGAATCAAGTTTGTTTTTATTCGGCAAAGTCTTATCTGTTTCATATATAGCATTTGGATGTCACTAGATTAGGACCAATGTATAATTGTATATCAGTTACATTTGTTTTGTAAATGAAATGTTATGTACTATTGCAACATTCTTCTAAGGAAATGAATGAAAGTATATTTTGTATCTGTATGTTTGATGCTACTGTTTTGGTACATTGTGGAGATATCTTTGAATTGGTAAAATTCAAGAGCTAGGAAATTCAGTTAATCTATTGTTCAATAGTTCTCGAACTCGTTGGCATGTTTTAGAAAAAAAATTGAAAATTATTTTAAATTTTTTTTATGATTTAATTTTGAAGAGTAGAACATGGCCTCCAAATCTTTTGGGACGGCGCTGCGTGCGACAAGGGATAGGTGAATTCATATGAGAGTGGTGTATATCTTTTGTTTCTTCTTTTGATTACTGAAGCAATTTTCAACATTATAAGTTAATTGGAAATAGAAGTTGATTACCAGTATGGTTTGAAACCAGAACTTTATAGTTGTGTGTTAGTTTTATTAATTATTCTAACTTGGAAATTGAAATTATAACAAACTCGCTCAAAAGTCTTAATATTATAAAGGGTTTTTTGAATTTTTAAAAAGAACTTTAGAACTATACACTTAAAATGTTATTTTACATTTGTGTCCACTACTATGAAAAAGATTCAAGTCTATGATGGATAGAAGAGTGAAAGGAAATGGATGGCACCTAAGAATTTGCGAGTCAGCTCAGAAGACAGAAGACTTTGACATCAAACAATACAAAATGCACATAATACACACATTTAATGAGAGAAGTGTCACAACACACGTTAAAGGTTTATCAAATGGATATTTCTTAACATCAAAATGTTTACAAGACTTCAAAATTGAAATTTTGTTCGTTTAATAGAAAGACATCAGACATAATATGTGACAATGTGTATGACACGATTAACGTAGTAGTAAGAAAAATGCAAAAATAAGTAAAAGCATAAAAGGAATTGTTAATTCAATTCGGTGCAACTCACTTATATCGGGAGGACGTTAACTCTAGAAAGAAAAATCACTCTTAATAGTAAAAATACAAATTGATTTTAGTTGAACTCTTCTAGTTCAAAGTCTCTTTTCTTAGTACTGCCTGTGAAATCTTATTCAGAACTCTCATTGAAAGACCCCTCTCACTTTTTTGCAAGCACTCTCCCAAGTGTAGACCCCTCTCACTTTTTCGCAAGCACCCTCCCAAGTGTTTGGATAGTTACAATATTTTATGAATGATAAAACTAATTACAACTCAAAACAAACTTTATTCCTCACAAGACTAAAATCAAAACAAAAGACTTAATACAACTAAAATATCTCTGGCTTATTTTTCTTAAGGTTCGAGTCTTTAAATAGAGAGTTTCTCCTTAAATAGTAACAAAATCCAACTGTAAGGCTCATTAGCATTTGTGCCATTACATGCGGCTGAAGCAAAATCAAAGGTGCATGAGGGTGGCAAGTTTCATCAGTTGGGGGCAAGTTTCTAAATTGCAGCTCTGGCAAATCCTGCCCGAGGGTGGCAAGTTTCATCAGTTGGGGGCTCAGGGACTCCTTGTATTTTACACAGAGTTATAATCAAGCAAGGAAAATAGATCATTTCCTCCTTCTTGTTTGAGTAGGCTTGAATCTCTTGTAGAATTTTTTTGGCAACATTCACTGCATTAAAAGAAGTAATGTAGTGAAGAAGCACCAATCTGGATTTATTTACAATAATTGTTATGGGAAATAAGTCGAAATGAGTGCTTGATAAACTAGTACCAAATCATGGAATCAGGGTAAATATCCATTTTTCATATCGTTGTTTCTGAGCTTTTGTTTGAGTCAATCCATTATGTTCCTAGGTTGCACAAGGATTCTTTCAAGACATCTAAGTTTTGATCATTAGAGGTTTCCAACAAGTATTGGTAAGTGTCACCAACATTGTGTAAACCTATATCCATGTTAATGGTGCTTTAGAGTAGGCCACTTTAGTTCCTCTTACTGTAACGCCCAAACTGCTTTCAGACATGGGCCATCTTCGGTACTTCCTTGGACTTGAAGTAACTCGCTCTAATTCCGGTATTTTCATAAACCAACGCCATTATACTCTAGAATTACTCAACAATACAGGTATGTTTGCTTCCAAACCTTCTTCTACTCCTTATAACTCTTATCTTCAACTGCACTCCTATACTACTCAATCGCATCCAGACACAATGCAATATCAAAGACTTATAGGACAACTTATTTATATAAAAGACTCCTTGTAACTTTTATATAGTTTATTAGGATTCAACTTAGTCGTTTACCCTTTCCTTATTTTTAGACTTTATCGTTACTTTATGTGTATAAATATACTAGCCTTTTTTCCGTTCTTTTTTGTAATTAAGCTTTTAGATGAATAATAAGAAGATCTTTCATTGTCCTTTTCTGTAATTCTAATACCTTTTACTTGATTTGTGTTTGTTAGGAGAAATGTGTGAGTAAGGGAAGATTTTAAAGCAAACCAACAAAGAATTAAGGTCCCGTGGTGAATTATTGAAGTTATGATATATATTAAGTAATAAAATGACATAATGATTTTTCCTGCATGGACTACGACATAGCCATAATGATCATTACAATTGTAACTATTATACGAGTAAAAATGAAGATTTGAAGAAATTCCACCTAGTATTATAGTTTGGCCCTAATGGCCATTACGATCGTAATCTTTGTGCATTCTCAAAATGGTTGAAATTTATTTTAGTGGATTTTATTGGTTCTTTGTAATTAATTATAATTATGGCTAAAAATGTTATACAAATGACACATAAGTGATGAGAAAAACACATCATTTTCGAGCCAAAAACACTTGCGTTCCATTGGTTACTTTTGTGATTTCACTTGCATCCTTAATATAATCCAAGTTTTATTGTTCTAACTCATTGTTCTTGTTTACTACATTTCTACAAAATTATTAAATCAAATGGCTTATGAGCACAAATGTGTCGTTACAACTTCTCACTCTTTTCATTAGGGATAATATTTTCATCAAATCCACATTTATAGTAAGTAAATATATAATAAAGCACACACGCCAATTCAATTAACACATATGACCGATAATAGGCCAAACGCATCCACTAGTCTTTTAAGTTTGACCTTTGAACATTTTTGGTCCTTTTAGTTGTTTTTTCAAAATAGTCCTTTAAGTTAAAAAAAAAAAGTTTACAACAATGGACACAAAATGTCAATTCATTAAATAAAAATATCGATGTTTCAATTAAGAGTCCTAAGTGACAGTTAAATAAGTGACATGGACATCAAACACATGGTGAATTTTTTCATCACATACTCTTTCATTTGCATGTCATATAATATTCTCTGTATCATTTATATTAGCAAACAATCTCTTTAACCTTTGAATTATTGGTGGATACCACATCACATTGGAAGGAACACCCTTTTTAGTTTCACAGTCATCATCTTTAGCACTATTGTCATTCTTCTTGTAGAGTGACTTCCCACACCTAGGGAACTCTTTCAAGTTTTCATACTTTTTCCTATATAATATGCAATCATTATAATATGCATGTATTTAGGCATAGTCCAAACTCATTGGACACAATATCTTCTTGGTCTCATAACTACGGTTCGGCAATATATTACCTTTTGAAAGCATTTCTTGCAACAATCAAAGCAATTCAATGAAACTTTTATTTGTACACCACCGCATGCCTTAAGATTAAATAGTCTTGACACATCTGAAAATCTTGTAAATGTTTTGCATCTCAGATATAACGACTCTTCCATGTCTGTTTTCAAAGTATCTTGCACATGATCTTTCTTAAAAGCATCTACTCCAATATCATGCATCATATCTTCTAGAGTATCATTCATAAATTCATCAACTTCAATTCTATGTGACACATGTCTTTTTTTTTTTGCCGCTACGCCACACCCATTTCATATAATTTGAATAATTTCATCACAACCTAAATGATTGAATATAACATCCCTTGGACGTTCTTGCGTGTTTTGACATTTTTTTACAAGGACGCCAAAAAAGCCCATTATCGTTAGGAAGGTTTTTTCTGCAAATTCAAGAAATTGAATCACTCAATTCTCATATTCTTTACCTAATATATTAACCTTCATCTAGCTACGATATATAATAAAATACAACTTCTGAAAATAAAATGAAAATAGTACACAACCAACAAAAACGAACATTCCATCTCAATAAAAAAACAACAACTAAAATTTCCTAAAAAAACCAACATTACATTATACCTTAACTATAAAAAATCATAACAATAACAACAACAATATCAACGACGACTGTTAGAACAAGATTTATTCATGACATGTTTTTCTTGGGTTTTTATGATAACAAATTATTGAAAGAACAATGGTTTATTTGATGTGTGTTACATGTGTGCAGGTTCTAATACTTGTAAATATTATAGTCAGAATCTGTTTTACATTAGCACACTTGGGAGTTGCTGGATTGCTTCTGGTGGCAGAATCTGAAGAACACTTGCTAAGTGATGTCTCAGCATCATGTTACCTCTTAGTGAAGGTCTCATCGTCAGAAGAAACAACATAATTATCTCTACACTTAGTGAATGCAAATTGACTTATGGTACAATTCATAGTTGGTGATAAAGTTGAAGCTGTCCGTACTGCAGAAAACAAGTTGTATTGTCAAATTAGTTTGTCAACTAGAGTCTAAAAATTGCAAGGCTCAAGAAAGGTTGACATGTTGTATTGATATCTACTCTCAATGGCTCTAATAGTACATAGTCTCTTGAAGACTCAAAGGATAAACATGTTATAAATTGGTCAATATTTTTTCTGGTTGACATATATGTATATATACATATACATATATACATATATGTATATGTATATATATACATATACATATATACATATATACATATATATATACATATACATATATACATATATATATATATATATATATATATATATATATATATATATATATATATATATATATATATATATATATATATATACATATATATATATATATATATATATATATATATATATATATATATATATATATATATATATATATATATATATATATATATATATATATATGGCTGAAGGTTCAAATTGAAGCTTTAACAAGGATTATCCAGAAGAAGTAGTAACAAGATCAGCAATTATCCACACTATTGTATATGCGGATTTTCTTTTGTTTGTTATAATTCTAAAAGCTTAATATTTCTTACACATTGAATATCTTAGAAATATTAAGTGCTTTAGGTCTTTGTTATGGTGATTTCTCGTACCTCTGATACTTGTATCAAGTACACCTTATTCTCTATTCTGCTGGACTTGTTTAGCAGTTTAGATCAAAATCTCTTGCTATGTGCTTGAGCAAAACTCTTAAGTCATTGGGACTTAAGCAAGGAAGTCTCGAACCCGGATGCTTAAGCCATTTAAGTCTCTTGTTTTGTGCTTGAGAAATGCAAGTCTTAATCAACTAGGATGATTGAGCAAAAGTCTTAAGTCATTGGGACTTAACAAGGATGTCTCAATCCAAGATACTTTAGCCATGTAAGTCTCTTGATACGTGCTTAAGTTGTGAAAGTCTTAATTAATTGGATTAATTGAGAAAAGGAAAGTCTTGAGATGTAGTTCAGGCAGGAAAGTCTCGACTAGAGTAACTTGGAGCAGAAGTCTTGGTCAAAGTGGCTTGGAGCACAAGTCTCAGCCAAAGTGGCTTGGAGCAGAAGTCTCAATCAGAGTGGCTTGGAGTAGAAGTTTTGGGTCTGAAGGACTTGAGAAGAAGTATTGGACTGAGGGCCTAAACAAGGAAGTATTGGGTTCGTGGAACCTAAGCAAGAAGTCTCGAGTAAGGAGCTTGAGCAAGAAGTCTTGGACCTTGTGTCTGAGCAAATGTAAAAGTCTTATGTAGAATGAATAAGCAATTGTAATCATGATTTTACTATAGTGAAAATATCTTGTGAAGCAAGGGGACTAGACTACTCTCATTTTGGGTGGAACCAATATAAATCTTTATGTCTTCTACTATTATTTATTTGCTTCTGTTAACATTCCGCTACTAAGAATTAACCAGAATCTGAACACCAATTTAGATTTTGAAATCTGATGAGATGCAAACTAAGAAAATGGAAAACACAATTTAACCCTCCTTCCTTTCTATATTTCTTACCTTCAATTGGTATTAGAGCTGGTCTGTGCATAACACTTGATAGTGGCGCAGATAATGATCCAATAAGAAAAGTACGTCTGTCAAAGACTTTCCTTCAAGAAGAAATTAAGTGCCACATGAAAAATATCATACTGCTTTTCCTACCATATTCAAAGGGTGATTCCACTGAATTTAAATGATGGAAAAGCAAAACATATTTTTAACCCATTGGTCTTGATAAAAGGGTTTCTAAAGGTCTATAGAATATCTTTGAAAAAAGGTATTACTATAGATGTTGATGATGTATATATTATCTGTTTGAAAGTCTCTATCACCAGCTCAAAAGAAGATTATTGAATATCTTCAAAGGTAGTTGCATTCTGGTAGGTGCTCTATCTCACTTCTGAGTATGTCAACATCATTAGTATGTATGACTCTTAAACTATCTTTGAATTGTTGTGCTTAGATTTGTGGGAATCAGTTTTGAAGCTTGTTCAATTACACTTCATCTAATCCTTCAAGCAAATTCTGAGAAGATTGGTTTAGATTCAAACCTGAGGTCATAGTTATTCAAGAAATTATACAACTTAAATTGTTGTGCTATGTTGGGTTGTCTTGCATATATTCAAAGAAAAGAAATGGAATTAGATGATGAAAATCTATCTAACATATCACCTTTCCTAAATCTTGGTTCTTTGGAATGTCTAATGATGCGGAATTTATATTTCTTATCAAAAGAACTTCTTAACCAGTTGAATGGGTTGTGATGTCTGCTGATAAATGAGTAACTTCAGAAGCTTCTGAAATATTAGTATTTCAATTGATTTCCTAGGTCTAAAAGCAAGGAGAAACACTACCAAAACCTAATGTTAGTTAATCTTCACTGCATATTCTTTTGAATATGATATTAGTGCAAGATTCAAATAAAAGAGTAATCTAGCACTGCTAGTCATTACTGCTTCTTAAATAAAAATCAAGTATTGGAAAGAAAGAGATTATACCAAATCTATCTTGCTTCAATATTTGATAATAAGGAGTTTTCTCTTTAAGGTGATATCTTAAGAGATTTCATTACTCATTGATTGAGGGTCATCATGGAATTTGTGTTAAAAGATAATTCTATGAGAAGTCTTTAATTTCTCTTTGAGTTTTGTCAGCAACACTATAAAAATGCCTTAATTTGTTTTGGGCCAAGCTCTAATAGCTAACACTATCTATTTGTATGTTTGTCAATGATTTCAAAGTCAAAAGATTTAATCCTAGACAATAAGATCAACAACTCTGCTTAAAACAAGATTTTGTTCTTATTATAGCTCAATACAAACTTATACTCTGGAATGAATTATGGTTCTGCTATCAAATTGAGACGCAAGGCAAAGAAATGTTTGTCAGTACTTACATGTATGGTCTCATAGAAATATGAGTGTCATTATTTAAATGTATTTGCTGCAAATATCAAAGAAATTAGCTGAGGCATCTTCTATGGTATTTATTAAAGATTGTTTAGAACATTTGATGGAAGAAGATCCCACTACCCAAACTCAAGTGCTAGAGGTACTAAGTTTGGTGAGAGAAGTGGATTCATTGGTTTAACAACCATTGAATCAGAATCCACTCAAAACGGTGTTCAAACTCTATGGTCAAATCTGAATACTGATACGAGTTTGACCAAGAAAAAAAAAGGTATGCTTTTTATTTTCTAGCTTATCTTTTGATCTAATGAGATGTTTGTGTATATGTTAATACAAAGGCTATGCTAGATTTGTAGAGAAGCTCTTTTATTGAAATAATCTTCAGAAACCTTTAAGAAGAAACTATGTTGTATTTATCTAAATTGAATATTTTATTAAGCTATATGAATATCATATTTATGGAAACAATTTCCTCACTTTTTGTGATGTTATTGCTACTTGTTAGTTGTCAATGTAAATAATGCAATACTATTTAATCACTCGTGACTCTTATTTTAAGAGGAAATGTTGATTTTGAATAGAATCTTGGAGACTGATGACTGACAGAAGATATCTCTCTCCTAGTCTAGATCTACTAGACTTTGATGGATGATAGTTTCTCAAAATTATAAAATTATGAGATTCATAAGAAGATTCTTTACTTATAATTAAGCAGTTTAAGTAAAAGGTTTTTTTTTTTAAAAATATCTTATATTACTTGAATTTCATAAGTTTGAAAATCATCAAATGGATTCAGGAGATCTGCTAGATCATAACCTTTGGGTAATGATGCTTTCTTCTTATATATTTGTTGTCTCTATTCCCTGTCTTGTGAAATATTATTTTGTGTCCTTCTTCTGACAAGATTCTTATTCCTTTAGAATCTTGTCGAGTTCTTTTTCTTTTTGTTTTCTCTTTGGCTGTGTTATGATCAAGCCAAACTTGAGATGAGTTTCCTAGTTAATTCTTCTTTGAATCAACTGGTTGTCATCAATGAAAAGTTTGTGGATTTTGATGAGTTTGTTATGTTGGATTTTAAATTTTGGAAGACTGTGTCTGAACAAAGATGGAATAGATACTTTGAGATGCTCTATGATTTTACTTATTCAGATCTTGTCAAAGGGTTTCCGATTAATGCCTCCATTGTTGAGCTGAATTTTGAGTGTGTTATTCTTTCTAAAGTAACTTGTGTTTCTATAATAGTAACCTATAAAGTGATTACTAATGTGATTAATCGTGAGGAGATTGGAGAAATCTCAGGAACTCTTGTTTGAGAACATTATCTTCCTACTTGGTGTATCTTTGTAGATCCATCTAAAATAACAGTGGTCTCAAATCTTCATCTTGATGTAGTTGTTTGGAATCAGATTCTGAATTCAAACTTACTTCCTGAAGATAAGGATTTACACCTCGTAGAACCTATTGAAAAATATCTGCTTCTACTTCTCAATTCAGAATTGCAGATTGATCTTCCTCAAGTTATGTTTGACTATTTGAAGAAGACTTTTTCTTCCTTTCATAAGGGAAAGATGTTATACATTCCATATGGACGAGTTATTTCAGAATTACTTTTTCAGCAGGGGGTTATCATAAGTTCAGAGGATGATTCATCTAAAATCTAAAGAGACAAGTTTAAAGCTATCTATGAAAGATTCTGATGTTAAATTTCTGCATAGTTATGCCTTGTAATTGTTAGAACCTTTGTATTAAGCAATCTTTTTATTAATTCAAAGTTTGTTCATATTGTTGTGCAGTTTAACTGTTAAATATATATATATATATATATATATATATATATATATATATATATATATATATATATATATATATATATATATATATATATATATATATATATATATATATATATATATATATATATATATATATATATATATATATATATATATATATATATATATATATATATATATATATATATATATATATATATATATATATATATATATATATATATATATATATATATATATATATATATATATATATATATATATATATATATATATATATATATATACACACACACACACACATATATATATATATATATATATATATATATACATACACACACACACACACACACACACACACACACACACACACACACACACACACACACACACACACACACACACACACACACACACACATATATATATATATATATATATATATATATATATATATATATATATATATATATATATATATTGTTGTTCAAAATAATTAAAAGTAATGGGAGTAAGAATTCAATGTGTGCAACATTTATCATTAATAAAATGTTACAAATTATTTAGACATTTTGGTCTGTTGGATTGACCCTAAGGTATTCCCTAGGATCATCTGACATGTCCAAATTATCTAAGTAATGTTTTCATTTTTCTTTGGCAAACTCTATAGCCTCCTTTCTCAGTTGATTTTTGCATTTAGACCCAGAAGATGTTCTTCTTCTGTGTGTCTTCATATAGGATGCTGAAGAGGTGAACGCTTCTGAAGTCATCTGCTTGCTAGTAGATCATTCAGCTGTTGCTTTGCTTTCATTTTCCTGAGTTGTTGCATTCAATATGACTGTCTTTCTGAAATCTCTCCTTGGAACCTAGATTTGTCTCTGTTTATACATCTTGGTGTTCTAAGGATTAAGTGGTTATGAAAGTAAGTCTGCTATGAGTCCTTATATAGACGTGTTACATACATTGTACTAAGTATTTGTTATTTTAATATTGATTAGGTCTAATGAGTATCTTAAATGATAAATCTTGGAAATGTTATCTAACATTCTGACCTATTAAAGATTCTTTAACAACTATGAATATTATAATTAACATGTTTAATTGTTACTTCTGGTTTCATTTTAACTTCATTTATGTTTATCACAAAATCAAAAGGGAAATTATTGAGAGTATTTGTATGCAATAAATAAATTAGGCAAAAGTATTATTTCATTAATTGAAGTAGAAGAATTACTAAATATTTTTCATAGGGAATTGTATAATCTTAGAATAAATCTCTTTTTAAGTCATCCCGAGTCTTATGATAATAACAGTTGTCATAATCTATATCTAGTTCATCCTCATCATCTTCTTCCTTTTCTACCTATGGGATTAAATGGTAAAACATCTTGTGGAACCGTATTCTTCACTTTGACCTCTTCATATTCTTCCTTCTTGGCTTCATCATAATTTCGGATGGATCTAACCCTGTAGGTTGTTTTGGAACTGGTGACTTAGCCTCGTCAAAAGTAAGCTTTGTAGAGGGCACATGCCCAATTATGGATGAATCAGAAACAACTTGTTTCTGTAGGTTCTGGACATTCTGTCTTGTTGAGCTCTCAGAGATTTCTGTCACGACATAAGTCTTATAACTCTCAGCTGATGACTCCATGACTCTGGTGGATGTTGATGAAAATGAATTAGGTTTTGATTGCTTTTATAATGACTTCTGAGTAACTCAAATGAGTGATATAAATCCTTGTTTGATTCTTGGAACAGTAAAGACCACTACAAATTTAAAGCACACACTATACAATCCTTAATGACCCTTGTTACTAAATCGTTTTTCATTTCCTAGAATCTGATTCTGTAATGATGGCTTGTGATGCATTTATGATTGTAATTCTTTTCTTATTCTCTTTTTATTTCTTTTTGATGTGACAAAATGGGGAGAAATTATGATAAGTATTTAATTAGAAATTGAAGCCATTGAGTACCTATTCAGTTGTACATATTGGTCATTTATAATTTTGTTATTTAAATTTATGCTATTATGGTTATCTTGTCTGGGCGACACATTTTAACTTTCTTGTACATAGAACTAAGAAGGAGCTTACAAACCTTAGCCTTAGCCTATCAGACTCAGAAGGAGCATACAAACCTTGTATTTTCATGTTGCTAAAGGAAGTTAAAATATTATTTTTGGTTTTCTTAAATATGGAACTAAGGGGGAGCTTACAAACCTCAACCTTGGAATTGTTTGACTAAGGGGGAGCTTACAAACTTTATACTCTGATGTTACTAAGAAAATTGAATTACTTTTTCTTGAAAGTAGTACTTGGTATGGGTTTACAAAAATCAGCTTTGGACTATTAGACTCAGGAGGAGCTTACAAACCTCACATCCTGATGTTGCAGAGAAAATTATAACTGTCCAACATTTTCCTTTAAAACTTATGTTTGTCATCATAAAAAATGGGGAGATTGTTAGAACAAGATTTGTTCATGACATATTTTCCTTGGGTTTTGATGATAACAAAGTATTGAAAGAACAATGGTTTATTTGATGTGTGTTACATGTGTGCAGGTTCTAATACTTGTAAATATTATAGTTAGAATCTATTTAACATTAACACACTTGAGAGTTGTTGAATTGTTAGCTTGTGGTGGACGAATCTGAAGAACACTTATTAAGTGATGTATGGTTTAGACTCTGAAGCTGAAGGTCTCAGCATCAGAAGAAGCAACATAATTTTCTCTACACTTAGTGAATGTAAATTGGCTTTTGGTAGCATTTAAAGTTGGTGATAAAGTCGAAGTTGTTCATACTATAGAAAGCAAGTTATATTGTCAAATCAGTTTATCAGCTAGAGTCTACAAATTGCAAGGCTCAAGAAAGGCTGACATGCTTTATAGATATCTACTCTCAACGGCTCTAATAGTACATGATCTCTTGAAGACTCAAAGGTTAAACGTGTTACACATTGGATCAAGATCTTCTGGTGTATCTATCTTCAACGTCTCTTGTACTATGGAGCAAAAGCAAAGACTCTTGATCAAATTACCTCTTCAATGACTAGTTTATGTAAAGGTTGTATATATGGCTGAAGGTTCAAACTTAATCTTTAACAAGGATTATCCAGAAGAAGGAGTAACAAGATCAACACTTATCAACACTATTGTATATGCAAATTTTATGTTGTTTGTTGTAACTGTAAAAACCTTAAGATTTCTTACATATTGAATATCTTGGAAATATTAAGTGATTTAGGTATTTGTTATGGTGAATTCTCATACCTCTGATACTTGTATCAAATATACATTGTTCTTTATTTTGCATAACTTGTTTAGCAGTTTAGATAAAAGTCTCTTGCTATGTGCTTGAGCAAAAGTGTTAAGTCATTGGGACTTAAGAAAGGAAGTCTCGAGCCAAGATGTTTAAGCAATGTAAGTCTCTTGCTATGTGCTTGAGCAATGCAAGTCTCTTGTTATGTGCTTGAGTAATGCAAGTCTTAATTAACTAGGTTGATTGAGCAAAAGTCTTAAGTCATTAGGACTTAAGCAAGGAAGTCTTGAGCCAATATGCTTGAGTCATGTAAGTCTCTTGCTATGTGCTTGAGTTGTTAAAGTCTTAATCAAGTGGATTGATTGAGCAAAGAAAATTCTTGGGTTGCGGTTCAAGCAGGAAAGTCTCGAACAGAGTGGCTTGGAGCAGAAGTCTCAGCTAGAGTGGCTTGAAGCAGAAGTCTCAGCCAAAGTGGCTTGGAGCAAAAGTCTTAGCCAAAGTGTCTTGGAGCAGAATGGGTCTGAGGGACTTAAGCAGAAGTCTTGGTTTGAGGGTCTAAGCAAGGATGTCTTGGATTCGTGGAACATAAGCAAGAAGTCTTGTGTGAGGAGCTTGAGCAATAAGTCTTGGACCTTGGGTCTGAGCAAATGTAAAGGTCTTGTGCAAAATTCATAAGCGGTTGTAACCATGGTTTGATTATAGCGAAAATCTCTTGTGAAGTAAGGGGACTGGACTACTCTCAGTTTGGGAGGAACCAATATAAATCTTTGTGTCTTTTGTTATTATTTAATTGCTTATATTAATATTCCACTGCTAAGAATTAACCAGAATCTGAACACCATTTAGATTTTGAAATCTGATAAGATGCAAACCTAGAAAACATAAAACATAATTCAACCCCCCTTTCTTGTGTACTTTTCTCACCTTCAATGACAACAACAACAACAACTACTACAATATCATCATCAACAACAACAACAACAACCATGGATAAATTTTTACATATACCAGAAATGTGATAAAAGACTTAAATATAAGTGTTGGTTTGAGATTCAATCTTTCTTCCTCCTTTGAGAATATGAAGAATGGTATTTCAATTTATTAGGTGGAGAAAATGGTGTTCCTTTCTTTCGTTGAAGAATAATAATGTTCCTTTCGTTCGCTAAAGCGTAAAAAATGAATGAGACTTAACATTCTATTGAAGGAATAAAATATTGTTTAGAGTTTTCATCTCAGTTTTTGGAAAACTCAAGAGAACATAACTGAGTTAAAATCTGGGTTCAATTTAATTAAATAAAAAATTATTTATATTTTTCATCTCGGTTTTCTAGAAAACAAAGTGATAAGATGATTTATAAAACAATGACGCCTTTTTAGTTCTAAACATAAAATTGCAGGAGCAGAGAGTGAAAATTCAAACCCTAAGCAATGTTTTATATGGGTTTTGTGCAAAACCAAGGTATAAGATATTAATAAATGTCGCGTTCCATGTCATTTTACCTCAGTTTTTCAATGATCGGGATGAAAATTCAGTCATAAAATATATTATTTGTAGTAGTAGGAGAAAATTATTGTTGTGAGGATGAAGATGATGCGTTAGCATCCATATGGACCTTAAGTATTATTTTTTGATGGCATAGTCATCAAGTTAATTGCCATTTAGGACTACTAATTGAGAGCTAAATACCTTTGTAGCATATTTACAAGTTCAGTCTAACGTTGTAAACAATTTGTAACTTATATAACTATTTTGAATTAAGATATCTAAAAAGACAAAATTGTTACAAAGTTCTATCATAAATGATCGATGGACAAACGTGGCCTAAATAATATGGTCCTACATTTTATTTAGTCAATATTACAATGATTCTAAATATACATCACATCATTGTAGCAAGTCAAATACTATAAATTTATAGGATTTCTTAAAGCACCCTATGTGTTTCTTAGACACCATTCATATTTCCTATAATGTCTCTAGTTTCTAGAGATATATCTCTGGACGCACCTTATTTTAACTAAACGCTAAGATATTTCAGAGATATATCTCCGGACACACCAAAGATCAATTGAATGTTGAAATATTCTAGAGATATATCTCCGAAACAATTTAGAGCATATTGTCGTGCCAAACTCTTCTCCTCCCACACTTTTTCATTTCTATTCATAAACATATTCATCTCTCTCATTCCCAAATTTCCCAAACTTCACCAAATTTGATTTTTTTCTGTCAGAGACTCAATTAATCATAAAGCTGTATCTAGTGCATCATTCAACATCTTCCCAATCATATAATTTGGGTAAGTTTTTCGTGTTTCCGATAAATATTCGAGTTTTATTGTAAATGAGTTAGAATTCATTGTTAGATGTCAAAATGTTTAGAAATCAAATGAAAATTAGTTTAGAGTAACTGCATGTATTGTTTGTTGGCTCAAATGGACGATCAGGGCTTCAAATTTGTGATTCTAAGGGGAATAGGACGCCATTGGCGTGACCTCTGAGTTGCAGAATGTTTCGAAGATACGTCTCTGAAAACATTAAATGTTTCATGTACTATGGGTGATTATAGAGATACATATGCAGAATGCTTCCGTAGTTGTATCACTGGAATCACCCAGAGTACATGAGACGTTGAATGTTTCTGGAGATGTATCTCCGGAATTTCTCAGTCTGTTTTTTTCTTTCTTTTTGTTTTATAATTTTTCTTATTTCATAAACTCATTGTACGATTAATTATAGTATATCTTGCAAGCATAATGGTTAACAGAACCTACCAATTTAGGCATGTACGCGTTTCCCAACACGCATCCGTTAGACGAGAGCGAAGTCAGCCGGGTCCGGATGCAGTAGGTACCTCTGGTTAGGGAGAGGCATCGATTACTGGTCTACAATCTACTCTTGAGGTTCAGTCCACTCCTATTGTTCAGCCATCACCTCAGGTCACTTCATCTACATCTCAGGCCACTCCAACTACTTCTCAACCCACCCCATGTTCTTCATTTTCTTCATGTAGATTACATGATACATCAGATGATGCGTTACTTTCTTCATCATTCCGCAGGCGGCGGGATGCATCTGTGCCACCTCCTGCTGACCCGGTCGCACCTGCTGATCGGGATGCATCGGTGCCACCTCTGGAGGGTGATGTTACTGATGCCAAGCTAGAGGCTTTTGAAGGGGGTCCATCTGATATGTCCCTACTTCCTTTGTATCCAAACCATGCTGCCAGACATATCTGGGATGGAGAGGTAACATTAGTCACGTTGTTACTATATTTTTTACATTAATTTAAATTGCTGACATTTATTATTTCTAACATTAATTCTTGCTGACATTGATTATTTCTAGAAATTCACAGGTGCATGATCCCCAAAATTTTCTGAACCATGGGCAAAAGATTTTAGCATTGCATCAGCCTGATGCAGAGTGGTTTCAGTCGGTTCTCACCGCTTATGGGTTGAGTGACCTATGCTTGACTGGTTACAATTTGGTCAACCACGGGATGCTTAATGCATTCGTGGAGCGATGACACTTTGAGACATCTTCCTTTCATCTCCTGCACAGTGAGATGTCGATTATACTGGACAATTTTCTTGTGTTTGTTGCATCTACGGATCAGAGAGAGATTTCTCCATCATGGTAGGATGACCAACGACGAGGCGGTCGATATGATGGTGGAACATCTGGGGGATGATCCAGTGAAGGCGCTGAGGAAGGTGGATAGTACTAGGGGTTCTCATGTTAGGTTTTCGTTCTTGAAGGAGAGATTTGATAAGGCGCTCGTTGCTGCAGCGCATGATAATGGTGATGCCCAGAAGGTGAAAATCCATTGTGCTTTTTGTGGACACGAGTGCCACTTATACTTTTGTTGTATAGCTTTGGTACTTCTTGGATGTCAGACACATCCATGAGTCTAATTGGGGGGCGGCTTGCTTGGCCTATCTATATTTGAAGCTGAGAGATGGATGTCGGTGGACGACGAGGCAAACCACAAGCAGCACGACCCTATTGGTGGTAATAATTTTTTATACTTGATTGTTTTTTTAAAATCTTTTTCACTTCATATTTGCGATAATTCTTGATCCCTGAATGCTTTTTTATTTTCATTTCAGGCTTGGATCCTCCAGCACTTCCCGCGCATCACTGGCTGACCGTGCTGGAATAAGTACACTAAGGAGATGCCCTGTGCCTGTGTTTTTATCCCGCTGAGAAGGAACCAGCGATCAAGCCTTTTAGAGTCTATCTTGATCGCTTGGTTAATGAGGACATCCACTCCAACTGCTATGTGAATCACCATCAGACGCGACCATTTGATGAATTGCTATACTTTGGATGGTTGGCCTGCTCGTCGACGATCACTTCTCCTCATTTTCCCGAGTGCATCATGCGGCAGTTCGGGTACACCCAAACCATCTTCAGACACCCTGTTGTCTCTGCACCTCCGACCTTGACTCGCATATAGATAAAAGAGATGTTTGTTGATTATTAGAGTCATCTGGTACCAGATGAGGCTTAGGCTACCATAGCGCCGAGTGATTGGAGCTATGTCAACGAATACATTATATGGTTCTTCAGAGTCTCACATCCGTATATGGTGTCGAGTGCTCCAGGAAATCCCCAGAGACCAGTTAACAAGGAGATTCTAGAGGAGTAGCAGGCTCAGATGGATCATACTGAAGATGTCTTGCCTCGTTGTCGTCGCATAATGGAGATGGTGCGAGCAAACATTGACGAACGTATCTTCCCCGAGGAGTCTGCTGTTAAACGAGTACTGGATGACATTATTGCGGAGGCACATAGGGCACTTTTGTACTGCAGACATTGCGCGAGGACATGGGTGATTAATGACCGAGGAGGCAAACCAGGCAAAGGAGGCACATGAGACAGAGGAGAGGTTGTCAGACACACCCAATAGTTTTCTGTATTTATTTTGTTTCAGTATTGTAATTTGTACGTTTTTCCTGACATTGTTATTACATTTTGGATTTACGTGACGTATGACATTCTATTACTATATTGTTATGTTATTTTGGTGTGTATGTTATTTTATAAATCATCTATTATCAAATACACAATGCGTTTTAAAAAAAACTATTCTGAAACACTTCAGAGATGTATCTTTAGAAAATTTCCGTAAACGCATCTCCGAACAAATTCAAATAGAAATGGACTATGAGAGATATACTATGACCGTTTAAGGTTTAAATTGTTTCAAAAATATATATTCGAAATATTATTAAATCATGAGACGCGTCCGAAGATATATCTCCGAAATTTTAAGGACATTTATAAAAAATCACATAATAAGAAAGAAACCTATAGAGTAGGATAAAAAATTATCTAAACTTATAGCTAGTAAATCAAAAATGAGTTATATAACCAATAATTAAGGGATTGATATTTTAGCATTATCAACATGTCACTGAGTTATATAACCAATAATTAAGGGATTGATATTTTAGCATTATCAACATGTCACTTATCAAAATATATTTACAAAATGAAAAAAAAACATTTACATATGTCAGGAGTTATGATGTGTACGACCACAAAATTTAACAAACAATATACCACCATATATTAATAGAATACACATGTAATCACAACTAACTTGAGATTGATACTCGACAAATACACAACTAAAATTATATGATTGGACAAACATGCTTTATTACCCAAATAATATAAACTACTAACTCATCCTAGTTTTTAGAAAAATACACAACAATTAAAAAACATTACTCAAAACTTATTTTGCTTAGTCATGGAATGCCTCATTCATTACAAAACACAATATTTTCATTAGAGCTTTACTTAATAAAATCATATATATCAAAATTGAATGTATTTCCAACTTGGAATCAATTTATAAGATCTCTTTATTATAGCGCAAATGACCTATAAAATAATAATAACAACTTAATTGAACCAACATGCAAGAATTTAACTCTCATGTCAATATCACACATCATAATAAAGAGTTCTCATTATAATGAATACAACAAGAGACCATGTATACAAATAAGGTAATCTAAAGCATTCTTAAAATCTATTTTTATTGAATCCAAAATCTTTAATTTCATGCGACATACAATTACATATGCCATCTTAAGCACAAAATAAAAACAACGAAGTTGAGAAGAATTAAATCATATTAAGATATCATTTAAGTAAAACAAACATACACACATTCACACATATGATAAATGTTGACATAAATAATCAAGTATTACATGATATGCATCTTAAGAAACTATCTTTATCATTTAATAATTCACATGATCACCAAAAAAAATTATCAACTTCAAATATTTCATCACACATTTAGTGCAATCACAATTATGTTACATTTTAATGAATATGATGCAAACACAAGACCCATTTACTTAGGATACATGAGTCAACTAACTCGAACATTTAGAAAATGAGTCATTAGTGCAGAAAAAGTAATTTACATCCGTTTTTTTTAAATAAATTTAACACCAGTTACTAGAGGGTGTAAATTTAAAGGATGAGAAATATCAAACGAAATTACATCTATTTTAAAACGGGTGTAAATAAAAGATATATTACACTTTGTTTTATAAAAACACGAGTGTAAGTAGAAGATATATTACACGTTATTTTATAAAAAACGAGTATATATATATATATATATATATATATATATATATATATATATATATATATATATATATATATATATATATATATATATATATATATATATATATATATATATATATATATATATATATATATATATATATATATATATATATATATATATATATATATATATATCAAACAAATTTATACCTTATTTGATAAAAATTAACTAGTTTGGATTTCATCGGAAAAGTGTTGATTTTCGATGATCTCTCTGATGTCATTAACGGTTGACGGTTTTCTGTATATTGTTGGGGATCAGAACCCTAGACCCACCACCACCGCTATATTGTTTTCCATTTAGCACTTAGATTAGGTATTTAGGGTTCATCGAGAACCACTGTTCTCTGTGTGTGTGCGCACGCGCGCGCGTGCGTGTTTGTGTGTGTGTGAGAGAGAGAACTTGCTTTTTAGAGAGAGATCGCTTTTGAGAAAAAAGATTAACTTTTTTTAAACTATGATATTTTTTTTATTGAAAAACAATATAGTTATTAGGAATAATATTTTGATTTATAAAAGTAAACAATTTTTTCATGCAATCTAAATTTACACCAGTTTTAAATTTAACAGAAATAATAAAGATTTAATTACAATAATATTTTGAATTTACACTCGCTTTTAAAAATAAGGTGTCTATAGTCACGTGCTAATACTTAAAATGACATTTTATTTACAAAATTGCCACCATATTTTTAATTTACACCTGTTTTTAGTATAACAGGTGTATATTTTAAAATTATATTCTAATCTTTACACTAGTGAGTTACACTACTATGTAAATACTAATGGATGAACAAACAATATATATATATATATATATATATATATATATATATATATATATATATATATATATATATATATATATATATATATATATATATATATATATATATATATATATATATATATATATATATATATATATATATATATATATATATATATATAATGGCCACATCCTCATAGACCATTTTTACTCAGTCTAAGACATGCTTAGGTTACTAAAAAAGATAATTAAGGATTGTATATTAGCTCCTAATATTTGAGATTATCCAAACCACATTATTCTTATTGAGGACCTTCATGAACTATAAAGCAAACCTCCGCCATGAGACTTTTGCTATTGTGTTCTCACAACATTAGGTTAGTAAGCTATCACACACTCAATAACACGACATGCACATATATTCATTGGGTCATTAATCATATCATTTGTTTTTGTATTCTTATTATCCTAACTAACACATTGTTAGTTAGGAACTGTCATTTCCATGAGTCTGATATATTCACTTTGCACACTTATACACATCAAACATTCAAATTTTAACAAATAATTAATTTAGATATTCAAAATTGACATATTCAGTCACCCGTAAAATAACACAAAACAAAATCCTAAGTATTCACAATACTTTATTAACTCACATTTAAGTTTATACCCACCAAATATGGCAATTGGATTGGCCACGTCGGGAGTTTGGGCGTCATTTGATGTTGACGCCAAAAATGGTAGTGGAAGAAATATATATGGTTTGAGTTTCAAGTATCCAATATTCAGTGTTAAGAAGAGAAGAAGTACGAATGATTTGGATTATAATGTTGAAGTGAGGACATTTTGAATTGTGATGTTGGAATCGATGGTGATGTTATATGTGTTATGGGCATTGTAAATGAGGTATTAGTCGACAAGGGATTGGACTATAGGTGTTGGACCTGTTGGTGTGGTATTGAATTTCTAGGTTTGTATGTTGATGGGTGCGGCTTGTAGTTTACGAGGAAAATTGACGTGTTAAAAATTGATTTAATGGTGAGGAGAGAAAATTGTGTGTGTCTCTCTGTGTGTGTGAGAGAGAGAGAATGAATGTGAATTTTGAATGTTGATTTTGAACTGTAAGTGGATATAGAGATAAAAATAATATAGTATGTGAAGATAATTATGAAATTTAGATTAGCACATGCCTTAACGATTATAGAATATGGATATTTGATTTGTTCATTTTCCAATTTTGTTAAATAAAATTGTGTTAGCTAGGCTGACACAAGTTATTTTACTGTAAAAAATAGTCTCACTAAATTAGAATTTAAAATTAAGGATGAAATGTGAAAACTAGTGTTATATATTACAATCTTTACCTCTTTTACAAAAGTTCAGAATTCAACTATAATTTAGTCATCATTCGAACTAGTCACTAATTTTGTCTATCATCAATTGAATTTTTGTGTCTCTATATTAATAATTAAATTATTATTTTAATTTTAATTTTAAATTTTTAATCAACACATCATCATCCTCACCATTGTGTCGCTGTCATGTCATATCTGTGTTTAGTCAGATTTAAACTACCATATGACATGCGACACCAACTTCAGTATTGGAAGTTAATAACAAAAACTAAAATTAGAGATGAAAAAGTTTAAAAGGACCATTTTTCAAATAAAGTTTTCTAAGACTAAAAATAATTGTTGAAATATTTAGAGAGATAACAACCATATTTAACCCTTAATTAAATATAACATCATTATATTCTAAACTCATATCACATGTCACTCTAAATAGTATAATATAGATATACATCACACATTATAACCTATGCAACATATCAAACTTATTTTAATATATAATTACTTGAGTATTATCAATTAATTGTTTTAAGTTCTAATAAAATTTAGCACTTGGCAAGTCCCAAACAAAGTGAAAAGTTTGACATTCTCGCTCATCTGACACATAACACACCTATGATTTAATCAAATCTTCAGATCCTTACCTTATACTAAGTGACGAAGTTTTCTAACAAATATAATTTGATCTTCCAATCTACTTTCCTTTGTTTTAATCGATATAAATCAAAAGAATAAATGAAACAATGTTAGACTTAGATGCAAATATTACTTAAGAAGGATATAATAACATTTGAGATACGACTCAAACCCATAATGAGGAAAATGATACACATAAACAATCTTTTAAGCAAGACTTGACCCTGCCCTTGAAATTGATAAGTTTTATTAATGATCAAAGGGAGATTGAAATATTTAGAAGGTTAATGGAAATAATGGATCTGAGACTAGGGTTCCATGATTTTTTTTATTATAGAGAATGGTTGGAATTTTTTTTGCAAAATTAAGATAAATCCTAAAATTCTTGCATCATCGCAATTACGAGGCTTAAAGTCTCTCTCTCTCTCTCTCTCTTTCTCTCTCTCTCACACATCCACACAATATGCTGCAACAGACAATGTTTCATTTAAAAAATTAGTTCTCATGTGCGATGCAAAACATAATTAAAAATATTCCCAAATCCGTTTTTCACATATGGGTCCTAGGTGTGGCATATGTGATACAATTAATGATCAAAATCTCATATTATGACTTTGCTCGCATATTTCAATTGTCTTTCTTGCATATGCAATGAACACTAAACTTGATTATTCTCCTCTTAAAGTGGCCACAATTTAGTTTAATAATTTTCACACTAATTTCCAACAATTATACGAAACTTGAATTATAAACGATTACATATATTCACACTATCACACACATTCACACATGATTATAAATACACAAACAATATCTGTGTTGCAAATTGAACACATCAGATGCCTTGACAACAAGACGAGAGAGTCCTAAGCATCTGATGCAATAAAAAGAGGGTTCGCGAGCTCATCACATCAAATCATAAAAAAAAAGCTGAAATTTAGAAGAAAAATAATCTCAAACAGTTTAAAAAAAGTCACAGGAACATCTCAACTATAAAAATCAAAATTAACTTATACACCACACATTAACCTCAACCTAACCTATATTTAGTAAATACAAATATCTATTCTCTTATATCTTAAATCAACATAAAGAATTGAGACTATCTTCTCTGCATAATATAAATCATAATAAATCATAATCAACCGCTTATGAAATTCGTCAGCATTTTCTCAAAAGTATTTTCAATTAGTAAATACAAATATCTATTCTCTTATATTTTAAATCAACATAAAGAATTGAGATTATCTTATCTGCATAATATAAATCATAATCAACCGCTTATGAAATCTGTTAGCATTTTCTCAAAAGTATTTTCAATATATATTTTCTTAATATTTTTGAAGACATATATATAGAGATGCAAAGTGGTGAATTTATTATGAGCTGTAGTTTCAATATAGGCTTGTTGTTCTCTCTTTCCCCATCCCCATTCTTCCGCATTTCACCCCTTTTGCTCTAATTCTCTCTCTCGTGTCTTTGCTACATTCTCCTTCTCTCTATCCTTCATCAATCACCTTCCTCTTCCCAATCATCCCTTTCCCCTTTCACTTCTTGCATCGCAACTCTTCCATCCATCGCCTTGACCCTTTTTAGGGTCTAGGTCCAATTCTCTTCATTTCAATTTTGTTCCTTTACCTATATACCCTATTCAATTTGCTTCGTTTTTCACTCCCTTTAAATGCATCTGATTTGATGTTTTCAACCACATAGCTTCAGCTCACAGGTTTGAGAAATAAAAACCAAATTTTTAATTTTTTTTTGTGTTCTTACCTTGATGCAAATTATGGGTTTTGTTTGCTTTGTTGTATTTGGGATTGGGTTGTTTTGTGTTCTTGATTTCCAGTATTATTCATTTTGTTTAATTTTGGATGTAAGACTAGGGTTTTTTTAGGGTGAAAGGTAGTTATATAAGATGGGTTGAATTGTGTTTTTCATTGGTTTTTGGATTTGGGAATTTGAAGTTGTTATGTTTGTGAATTTGTTTCAGTGGTATTGAAATTTGTGTTTTTGATTTTGAAGGTGTAGATGCTGATTTTGGTGTGACTTTGTTGAAATATGAGCCGAAGAGTGAGGAGGAAAGTGGCAAGAAAAGGAAAAGGGAATGTGGTTTCAAGTTTCCCTGGAATTGAAGATGAGGTTGCGGATTTGGAGCCTGGAGGAGTTGTTGATTGGAGGAGCTTACCTGATGATACGGTAATTCAGCTACTGTCATGTCTGAGTTATCGAGACCGAGCTAGTTTATCAGCAACTTGTAAGACATGGAGGGTTCTCGGGAACTCTCCGTGTTTGTGGACTTCTTTGGATCTTCGTTCACACAAGTTTGATGCCAATGTTGCATCTTCACTTGCTTCTAGATGTGTGCATCTACAGAAGCTTAGGTTTCGTGGGGCGGAGTCTGCTGATGCACTGCTTCATCTTCGAGCTAAGAACTTGCGTGAAATAAGTGGGGATAGTTGTAGGAAGATGACTGATGCAACTCTTGCTGTCGTTGCAGCCCGGCATGAGTTACTTGAGAGTCTTCAGCTTGGACCAGATTTTTGTGATAAAGTCACTAGTGATGCTATAAAATCAATAGCTCATTGCTGTCCTAATTTGAATAAACTCAGGCTCTCAGGCATTAGGGATGTAAATGCTGATGCTATTAATGCATTGGCTAACTATTGTCCTAAGCTGACTGATATCGGGTTCATCGACTGCCTGAGTGTTGATGAGCTTGCATTGGGAAATGTGCAATCAGTTCGTTTCCTTTCTGTTGCAGGGACACCAAGTATGAAGTGGAGTACGGTTTCACATCTTTGGCATAAGCTTCCTAATCTGATTGGATTAGATGTTTCAAGAACCGATATTGGTCCCTCTGCTGTTTCAAGATTGCTATCCTCGTCAACAAATTTGAGGGTTTTGATTGCTTTGAACTGTCCTATCTTTGAAGAAGAGACTAGCTTTTCTGCTAGTAAATATAAAAACAAGTTGTTGATTTCCCTAACCACGGACATTTTTAAAGGACTAGCTTCTTTGTTTTTCGATAATACAAATAGAGGAAAGAATGTGTTTTTGGACTGGAGGACTTCAAAGAGTAATAATGATAAGGATCTTGATGAAATTATACCTTGGCTTGAATGGATGCTATCGCATATACTTTTGCGTTCTGCTGAGAGCCCTCAACAAGGACTTCTTGATCATTTCTGGGTTGGACAAGGTGCGTCTCTCTTGCTTAGTCTAATGCAGAGTTCTCAAGAGGACGTTCAAGAGAGGGCAGCCACAGGTCTTGCAACTTTTGTTGTGATTGATGATGAAAATGCGAGCATCGATTGTGGAAGGGCTGAAGCAGTAATGCGAGATGGTGGCATTCGCCTCCTTCTTGGGCTTGCAAAATCTTATAGGGAAGGGCTTCAGTCTGAGGCAGCTAAGGTGTTCTCCCTTTCCGTTTGTTCCTGTCTGGTCCATCTGACTATTTCTAATAAGTTTCACTTATACCCATTGTTGGAAAAATTGATACTTATTTGTTGAAGTACTCTCAGTCTTGATCTATGAAGCATAGAAACCAGACACTACACTTCAACACAGATAATTATTTTTTTATGAAATGGAATAATTGAATGTAACTACATGTTTCGGTGTCGTGTAATACACTAGACATGTATTCGATCCGAAGGGTCGGTACTATATAGCTCTCAATAGCTAATACCTTTTAAATCCATAACCATTGTGCAGTTTATGTCTACTGTTGGCTGTGTTTGTTTTTCTGAGGAATCTGACCAAAGAAAAATCTGAATTGACCAATGGCTGTGTATTTATCCTTGTAACCTTCTAAATTTGCAGGCTATTGCAAATTTGTCTGTGAATGCCAATGTGGCCAAGGCGGTTGCAGAAGAGGGTGGGATTGAGATCCTCGCTAGTTTGGCTAGGTCAATGAACAAACTTGTGGCTGAAGAGGCTGCTGGAGGATTGTGGAACCTCTCTGTTGGAGAGGAGCACAAGGTTAGATTTTGTATCTGATTTGACTTTTCTTTTTGATATTTAATGTGTAAGATTTGAAGTAAAAGCCGAAGTGGCTTCCATCATAGGGTGCCATTGCTGAAGCTGGTGGAGTACAAGCTTTAGTGGATCTTATATTCAAGTGGTCCTCTACAGGAGATGGAGTTTTAGTAAGTTTCTTTGTTTTCTGACTATGAGCGCGTTTTAAGTGCATTTTTTGTTGCTTCCTATGTTAAGTAATAGAAGTTTCCGTTTTACAAGGATTTTTTCTTCTTTTCAGGAACGTGCAGCTGGTGCATTGGCTAATTTAGCCGCTGATGACAAGTGTAGTACAGAGGTTGCACTGGCAGGAGGTGTACATGCTCTAGTGATGCTTGCTCGTAATTGTAAATACGAGGGAGTGCAAGAGCAGGTATTAATACTCTCTATAATTTGGGTACCATCTATATAGTTAGTAAAATCTTTGAAGCTACTTTATTAGGTTGACAATGTCTGACAATTAAAGATCTGGACTCATAATAGTTGTTTCTCTGTTAGCGATTGGTAATTGCTATTTCCCTTTTCTGTGTGCTTTCTTTTTGTGGGGAAGAGACTGGAAATGTTTGGCTTACTCGATTTTTAGCTACTACTCCTTAGCTTTTAAGGCTTAGAAATGTCCTTTGCTGGTCCTATTTGATTTTTGGATTTGTTCTCTAACTTGTCTTTCCAATTCTGAATATGTGCATTTGGGATAGCATGCACGACTTCTCTTGATCTGGAAAATATACTCAAGGATAATGACGATAATGTGCTTTTATTGTTTCTTTACTATGCATTATGATTTCATAGCTACATTATTCAATTGTGTGCGCGCGTGTAACTCTGAATTGTGGGAGTGTAGTGTAATTCTGAGTTGGTGTGGGATATAAATAACATCATTTCTCTTAAACACTAGGCTGCTCGTGCAATGGCCAATTTAGCTGCTCATGGAGATAGCAACAGCAATAATGCTGCTGTCGGACAAGAAGCAGGTGCTCTTGAGGCTCTCGTTCAACTTACACGGTCTCCCAACGAGGGTGTCAGGTAAGCTTCTATTATTTCTTTACACGTGTGTTACTACACTGACAATATTTATTCTTAGATAGTGCGTGAGCCTATGCAGTCTTTCTTCTTTGTTGGTAATCCCTAGATACTTAGAAAAGTGCTTGATTGAGGGGAGCATATTAATGTTATTACTCCATATTTAAGGGGTAGATTATTGGAAAGTTGAGTGTGAAAGATGATGGTCTTACATAGGTTATTGTTAAGAATTGTTTCTGCGGTGTTGTCAAATAGAGGCTATAGCAGCACTATAGTGTAAGAAGTTTTGTCAAATAGTAGCTATAGCACTGCCGCCTAACCAAATTTGAACAAACCACTTATTTCCGCAATCTTCAATTGACAAGATTGGTTTCATGACAATTTTCCCACTAGTGCTTCTCTTTGTCATGCACTCTTGTACCTGTAATTACATTCGCTCCTATATTGATTTGGCATTTTGTCATATTTCTATAGGCAAGAAGCTGCCGGTGCACTTTGGAATTTGTCATTTGATGATAGAAATCGAGAAGCCATTGCAGCAGCTGGTGGAGTTCAAGCTTTGGTATGTTTTGTGCTTGCTTAGCTTACTCTTTTTTTTTTCTTTCTAAATGAGAAATAACGTTAAAGAGAAAGAAAGTGCCAGAGGGGGGATTATAGTTCATAAAATAACGAAAGGGCTGTAAAAGGAAAAACTTGCATTCGAAACCATGAAAGAGTTCTATACGAGAAAACTGAAGTTAGTGGCTTCACAACAACTTCCCTGAATTTTAGCTCAAAAGATTCCTCAAAAATAGTTTCTGCAAAATAAGGAAGATTCCAATTTAAAACTCAAACAATTATCACTCTAGTATATGAAATCCATCACTTTAGTCCCTGCTATTGAGATGCAAGGGACTACTAACATGATGATTTTTCGTAGAGTTCAAGGACTGAAATGACAGATTTCATATAAAATGTTGATTATTTTTATGCTTTTGCAATGTGGTTTATGTAGGTTGCTCTTGCCCAATCTTGTTCTAATGCTTCCCCCGGGCTTCAAGAGAGGGCTGCTGGTGCTCTATGGGGACTGTCAGTTTCTGAAGCCAATAGGTACCTTTTACAGTTCCATTTATTCTAACCTTTTGTGTTTCCTTTCATTTTTTATCTTCTCTTTTGTGTTCCATAGGAATTCTGTGGTCCTTTTTGTATTTTTCTTTCTCCCCTTTAAACTAATATATCTTTTCCTTATTTTAAGAATCTTCTAAGTTGCTGTCATAATTCCAATATATATAACTGTTGAAAACATGGTTAGCATCTTCGTACTTATCCTTTATTTATTTGTTTTTATTACATTAAGCCTATATAAGACGGACTTCGTTGTGTAGTTGAAACACAGGTTCACCACACACCTTTTTTCCCCTCTTATTCAACATGGTATCAACTATCGAGCCTAAAGAGTGGCAATCTTAAAACCGTGTTGACCGGACCCACTGTCCTCCTGAGATAAATCTTTTCCTGGCAGCTGTGTTTTGCTCTTTTTTGCATTTCTGTCAGCCATCAGGCACCTTTGAAAGAAGCCGCTGCCGTCTGCCTCCCCTTATTTTGGTGACCTTTTTGACAACCAACCCCCACCACTAGAATTGGCTTCTCCTGATCAGACCTTTCATGTCTCACGCATGACTTGAAGCCGTGGCTCACAGAAACTTTTCCCTGCCTGTGGAGGCGCATTTGAAACCCTTTCTGCCCGCTGCTTCCATGTGGTGAATCAGATCTGTCTGCTTCCACCTCCAACAGACAACATTCAATTTTGCATATTGCAGTCTGTGTTCCAGCACAGTTTCATAACTCTTCACTGAGTTTCTGTTCCTAGCAGCTTTCTGGTGCTGATTTGGCTCAAACTGTTTGTACGGTGCTGATATATCTATTTTCTGCTAGTTGTCTTTTCCCCATTTACCAACACAATTCAATTCACTCATGCTAATTTTTCAGTGGTTTGATGAATGTCAGCCCTCGGGTCTCATTGTCCACATACTGCCTATTTTGATGTGGTCTAAGTAGCATCAAACCTCATATGCACTTCTGTTGAGCACCCTTGTGGCTCAGAAAATGCTGTTACCGCCCTCTCCATGTCATCTTCAATCGGTTTTTGGGTTCTTAATTTCAGTGCTTCTTTTCTTCTTCTAGTTATTACCAATAATTAGCTTAGCAAATGGTTACCAAACACATTCCAAAGGGGTAGATGCTGTCAAGCCTTTTCCCTCTTTATCTTGACTCTTTCCTATATGTTTTAGGTTCTCTGTAAGAAATGTGGTTAGACCTAACTCAACCCTAAAAAACCGGCTTGTAGGGTGAGGATTGCCCCCACTTGTAAAGACATGTTCAGGCCATGTGTTGTCCAATGCGAAACTCTTAATACACCCCCTCACGCCCAGGACTGGACATCTGGAGCATGGAAATAAATGGTGTGTCTGATAGCAGAAACCTGATAACAGGTGACCCATCGGATCTTAAATGAGGCTCATGATACTATCTTAAGAAATGTGGTTAGGCCTATCTCAATCCTACAAAATCGGCTTGTAGGGTGAGGATTGTCCCCACTTATAAAGACATGTTCAGGCCATATATTGATGCGGGACTCTTAACACAATCCTCACTCTTGATTGTGTTTTCTTTATCACTAAAGATTCTGCATTTCTACATGATCAGAGTTCAAGCCGAATGATTGGTGTCAGGTGTGAGTCTAATGTTGGTCATCCTAGCCTTGCAAAATTGTTAAGGTTGGTGACAAGTTTGTCTAAGCTATTCACAACATACTTGGTTATTTCTGATGAAAAATAGGTCTGAATTGTTCTCCATCTTTCAACAACTTTGTCTTGAGATAAAAAAACACGGCAGTGTTCTCCATGTAGCTGACCCCACTTAGTGGGATAAGACTTGGTTGCTGTTGTATAAAACACAGTTTCGTATTCCCATTTGTACTTTGCGAATCAATAATGTACCTTAATACTTACTTTATTGCAAATATTTATGGCTTCACATGACATTCTTCAATCAAACGTCTTGTGGTCACTCTTCAACAAAATGGGGATTTGTTGAAGGTAAAAATCGTCATCTCAATGAAACAACTCATACCTTACTAATTCATGACAATGTTACTTTTCATTTTTTGGGGAATGTTGTTCTTTCTGCTTGTTATTTAATAAATCGGATGCCTACTTGTGTATTAATGGCCAAGTATTTCACTCAATGTTATTTCCCAATCAACTTCTCAGTGTTATTTCTCCATCAACCTTTCCATTCTTTGAAACCTTAGATTTTTTGGGTCTACTTGTTTTGTTCATAATCTTGCTTCTGGTCCGAATATATTGTCACCTCAATCTCTCAAAACGTGTGTTTCTAGGTTACACTTGATCTTACAAGGGTTATTGTTGCCACGTCCTTAATTTGCGAAGCTATATGGTCTCGTCTAACATGGTGTTCTTTGAGTCTGGACCTTTCTTTGAAATTCTTCAACACCCAAGTCTATAGTCTATGTCAGACACTTCACCGCTTCCTCCTGTCGCCGCCGAGTACACTCCATAGTGATGTCCTAATCTAAGTGAATTTTTCTCCTCCTTGTCCTTTACAAGCCTATCGTTACCGGCAACCTTCACCCTTAGCAGAGTGGTTCTTGGGTAAGTCTTTGCATAACGAGTATAGTGCATATGATCTATATGCTCCAACTTGAAGGACAGTGTGTAATTTGTCTTGTTATTCAATAGTGTCCAGGTTCATTGCGTACGTGTTGGCCAGTTCCTGTTGACTAATATAATGGAAATTGAGTCTAACCATTGTTAGACTAAATATATATTCAGTTGTTGATGTTGTGAATTTACGTATGGTTTTCATCTTATGCTTTTCTTTTTGTCCTCTTAGCAGCATCATAAATAAGATGAATGATCAAGTTATTTTATGTATGTCGTCTTGTTGTCTTCTAAAATATCCTTGTAATAGAAAATTTACAACATTTTGGTTTTATTTAGCTCATATACTAACATTCAGTTATGTTGGTCTTTGTTTGATTAGCATTGCCATTGGACGAGAAGGAGGCGTTGCACCTCTGATTGCATTGGCACGATCTGAAGCAGAGGTATTTATTTTCTTAATGTCCAATGTTTATGGATAACAATTCCGAAAAACATCAAATTTGGCGTATGCTTAGTTCTTTGCCGGTCTTATTACGAGTCTTTTGAGTTGCTTTAGACTATAGTAGAGTAGTAGCTGTCAGCACTTATATTGGTGTATTCTGCAAGTCTTTTTCTCTTTTGGGTTTCTCCTTTTACACGTCAAATGCTGATTAAATCCAAACCACTTTTTGCTTCCAGGATGTTCATGAAACTGCTGCAGGAGCACTATGGAATCTTGCTTTCAACCCTGGCAATGCTTTACGAATCGTGGAGGAAGGTGGAGTAGCGGCACTCGTTGATCTCTGTTCTTCATCAGTGTCAAAAATGGCACGGTTTATGGCGGCATTGGCTTTGGCCTACATGTTTGATGGGAGGTAATACTTGTGACAAACTTAATCTTTAGCAAGCTGCTTTAGACCCTGTTTGGATAAATAACTTAATTAAGCACTAATAACATCAGTGTTTATCATATAAGTGCTTATGTATTAGCTATTTCTTTAACAAGTAAAAATAAAGTCAAATTATTTTCATAAGCTATCATATAGAGATTATTTTCATAAGCTATCATATAGAGCTTATAGAAATAAGTTAAAAATAGCTTATAAACTGTTTCCATAAGCTTCCATGTGTTTTGCAGAATGGATGAATTTGCTTTAGTTGGCACCTTGTCAGAAAGTGTTTCTAAGAGTGTTGGCTTGGATGGAGCCAGAAGGATGGCTCTGAAACACATCGAAGCATTTGTACGAATGTTTTCTAATCAACAAGCATTTGCGGCCGCAGCTTCTTCGTCAGCCCCTGCAGCACTAGCCCAAGTTACTGAAAGTGCCCGTATTCAAGAAGCTGGACATCTTAGATGCAGGTTTGTCTTTCCTTCTAATGCCATTTTAAGTTGCTCTTTCTACGAAGTTGTAACTACTAACCAACTATGTAGCACAAACACTTCGGATTGAAGTTTTGTGTGCTATCTCTCACTTACTGATGTCTGTGTCGGTGCTCTTATAGTTTTAACTTTCATCGCTCTCACAGTTGATCTATCAACCTCACATCATTTTTTAATTTCAAAGATATTTACTCTTTTTTTTTGTTTCTCAGTGGTGCTGAAGTTGGAAGATTTGTTACTATGCTACGAAATCAGTCATCAATACTCAAAGCTTGTGCAGCATTTGCTCTTCTTCAGGTAACTCTAGCAACATGAACATGCTTGGTTTTTATATATACAAACAAGGGTTTTAAATAAAGGTCTGCGACCGTGCTCTCAACCATAACATAACTGTTTTCATTTTTCAAAACCATAACGCGACTGCAACTGAGGCTGCATTTGCGATATGACCACAACCGTTTTTTAAATCGCTGAGCTATGCCAACTTTGAATTCTGACTTCCTTCCGTGGTTTGTCTTTCAATTGCAGTTTACGATTCCTGGTGGACGACACGCCGTCCACCATGCCCGTCTCATGCAGAACGCAGGGGCAGCAAGAGTTCTACGCAGTGCGGCTGCGGCAGCAACCGCCCCTCTCGAAGCAAAAATCTTTGCCAGGATTGTTCTTCGTAATCTCGAGTATCACCACATAGAGCATACCGTGTAGATCATTGCATCTGTTGTTTGACAGTCCATTTTCTCGAATCATATTGAACATTGTGAATCTGTGATAGTGTGCCGTCACATATACACACAAATTTCCAACTTGCCATAAGAACACTGCTCACTGACTGATCATTGTTGTATGTGAAGCGAGTTATAAATTGACAAGGTTGGTTCTCTGTCTTTGGACTTCTTTTAGAACTTGTTAGTAAAAGAGTTCTTGTGTTGAGATGTATTTCTAGCACTTTTTGTAACAATCTTTTCATGTCAAGGCTAGACTAGACTATAGGCAAATTGATATAAATTTTATTGCCTTGATGATTAATTTTTCTTCTTTGTACTATTTCTGTATAACTATAAATTTAGAAGCTTATTTTAAGAAACTTACTAAAGGTTTGCTTAACTTTAGTTGTGGAATACTCCATTTCTTTGACATATAATCTCAATGGAATGCATTTATAATATTGCTTATTTGATTTGGCTCTTCATTCTAATAGATTTTTAGGATATGTTTAGATTGATGGATGATCAAGAGAACATATTTTTGGATAGAACATTATAGTTAAAGTTGATTGATGTAGTTAGTTGACCCATGTAGTCGTCTCACTTAAAGCCTGTTTGGTTCAATTGAGGGGAGAGTCTCACTTAAGGTGTGATTGGTTCAATTGAGGGGAGAGGACGAGAGGAAAAGAATTTTTATCAAAGGGAGGGGAGTGATTTGATTTAGATATATATGTTTGGTTCAAAATATGAAAGAGGATGAGATAAGATAAATTTTAGTTACAAAATGTTTAGTTTACGAGAGAAAGTGAGATATTTTAAACCAAATTATTTTTTTATCCTTGTAATATTTACCATTCATCATTTTAACACACGTTTATTAATAAAAAATGATATTTATTATTTATAATTCAAACACAATTTTTTTAACGAAATATAAATATTTAATAAAAGAACATAAAATATTGTATAAAAATGTAATAGTTATAAAATTAATTAGAAATAATACACTGAGAGTAGAGATGAATAAGAAAAAGTAATGAATAAGAGAAAGTAATATTGTATTCGTCTTGCAAGTCTAATTAATATTGCAAGACAGACCAATAACAACAATTGATTCATAAGAGTTAATGAATATAAAAGGATTAGACCATTAAGTCGTAGGAGTTAAGGAATATGAAAAGATTAGAAAAATGAGTATCCACATTTATATTAATATTATTTATAACACTTTTTCATTGGATGTCCATTGAGAATATGTCTTATTAAAACTTTAATAGAAAAAATGCAGTGGGAAAAAAAATCTAGTGAATGAAAAAGAGTGCAATATCATTTTAAGATGAATTCATTTCCCTCCTCAATTGAACTATTATTTCTTCGACGATGAAGATTAATCTTTTGTACTAGTTGGTTAAAAATTCTACTAGGGAGTGACTTTGTGAAAATGTCTGCAAGATTATCATATGAACGAATTTGTTGGATGTTTATATCACCACTCTTTTGAAGATCATGAGTGAAAAAGAACTTTGAAAAAAGTGTTTTGATCGATCTTTTTTAATGTAGCTATCTTTCAATTGAGCAATGCATGCAATATTATATTCATATATGGTTGTTGTATTCATTTTTCCAGAAGGAAAACCATAAGTCTCTTGTATGTGTTAAATTAGGGATATCAATCAAACGCGTTCTCGACCTGTCTCATGTAATGCTAAAAGTTCTGCATGATTAGATGGAGTTGCCGCTATGGTTTGTTTCAAAGATTTCCAAGAAATAATCGTTCCGCCACATGTAAACAAATAACTTGCCCGTGATATGCTATTATGAGGATCTGACAAGTAACATGCATCTGCATAACTTGTTAGTTCGAATTTGAATACTTTAGAATAAAACAAACCCATGTCCATGATACATCTAAGATAACAAAGTATATGTTTGACTCCGTTCCAATGTCTTCATGTAAGTAAAGAAATATATCTTGCTAATAGATTGACAACAAATGATATATCAGGATATGTATAATTATCTGGTACTTCAGGATCAAGTAATTCTTCATCTTTTTCTCGAGGTGTAAAGGAATATTTCTCCAAATCCAATGTTTTAACAAACATTATAGTAGACAACGAATGACATTTGTTCATATAGAAATGTTTTAACACTTTTTCTCTCTATAACTCTCTTGATGTACAAATATTTCATTGTCCAAATTCTCAATTCGTAAATCTAGATATAATTTTGTCTTTCTTAGGTTCTTCATCTCAAAATCTTTCTTTAAACAATTTATAGCTTTTGGAAGTTCTTTCAGGAGTTCCAATAACATTTATGTCGTCCACATAGAAAATTATTATTGCAAATTCTTTTCCAGATCTTTTTATAAAAATACAAGGACAAATACAATTATTTGTATATCCCTACCTTAACAAATATTCACTGAGACGATTATACCACGCGTGTCCAAATTGTTTCACTCCATAGAGAGACTTGTTCAATTTGATAGAGTAACTTTCTTGAGATCCATAATTATGTGCATTTGGTATATTGAACTCTTTAGGGAGATTTATATAAATTTTATTGTCAAGTGAGCCAAACAAATAAGCTATTAGAATATCCATCATGTGCAAATTAAGCCCTTCATGTGCTACAGGTTCAAAAACTTTTCTATTGTAAAGTGAGTTTAATCTTGCTTCAATTCCATCTTTTCTGTTAGGAAAATCCTCACTTTGTCTACAATTTTTAATAGATGTTGGTTCATGATCCTTTTTTTCATTTATCACATCTAGCACAATATTGTATGCAAAAATATCATCAATGTCGACTTCTCATAGGTCCCATTGTATTCTATTATGGACATGATTTATCGAGATCTCTTTATTTTCATGAATTTCAGGTACCTGATCATCCTCTTCTGGAGCTGAAATATTTATTATGATTTTAGATTCTTTTAAGTTTTCTATATCCTCACTCGAGCCATCTTTATTCTTAGATCCCGTTCTTGTTCGATGATTTTTTATCTTTGGAACCGATTGGTCTACCATGCTTCAAGCGTGATTGAGACTTGTTAGATTGTCCAACAGGGACATCCATTTTTATTGGAGTATTAGTTGCTGGTATATATGATTTAGTCACACTTTTTGGATCAGTGAATGTATTTTGGTAATTGATTTTCTAAGATTTGCAAGTGAATTATCTTTTGAACTTCTAATTCACATTGTTTTGTTGGAAGATCAAGATGAGACAATGATAATTCATTTCAACTGATCTCTTTTTCCAGCTTCTTATTCTCTCCTCTAATGCTGGGAAATTTGATTCATCAAAATGACAATCAACAAATCGATAAATCTTCTGTTGTTGGTTCAAGGTACTTTATAATAGATGAAGAGTCATATCCACCATATATTCACATCCTCCTTTGAGGACCCATATTGGTGCGACGTGGAAGAGAAATTGAAACTTAAAACGCACATCCAAAAATTCTTAGATGAGAAATATTAGCTTCTTTGCCAAAAACTAATTGTAAAGGGAAAGAGGTGTGATAACTTGTTGGCCTGATGCGAATCAATGTTACGGAAAGCAAAACTACACGTCCCAAAGTAAAAATTTGGAGTTTGCATCTCATGATAAGAGGTTTTGCAATTAATTTAACATATTTAATAAATGATTGTGCAAGTCCATTTTGTGTATGAACATGTGCTATTGGATGTTCAATGTCAATTCCAATAGACATACAATACTCATTAAATGTTTGGGATGAAAATTCTGCAGCATTATCAAGACGTATTTTCTTTAAAGGGTAATCGGGGAAATGAGCCCTTATTCGAATTAGTTGAGCTAGCAATCTAGCAAATGCCTGGTTGCGACTTGACAACAAACATACATGTGACCATCTAGTTGATGCATCAATTAAAATCATTAAATATCTAAATGGTCCACATGATAAGTGTACTGGCCCACAAATATCACCATACAACTCTAAGAAATTGATAGATTAATTTCCAATTTTTGTTGGTGATGGTCGAATTATCAACTTTTCTTGCGAGTAAGAGCTGTATGAGAACTTATTTGATTGAATAATTTCCTGACTCTTTAATTGATGACCACATGAATTTTCAATTATTTTTCGCATCATTATATAACCGGAATGACCCAACTGGTCATGCAAAATTAAAGTTTGTAATTATCTGTAAACTTCTGATTTTATAATGGCATGTGCTTCAATGGTACTAATATAAGTGTAGTACAAGCCTGAGGAAAAAACCGATAGCTTTTCCATTACACATGTTTTGTCCAAATCATATTTTGTAATACAAAGATATTCAATGCCTCCATCATCTCTTGTTTCGATATGATATTCATTTATACGAATTTCTTTGAAACTTAATAAATTTCTATTGGACTTAAAGGAATATAGTGCATTATCAGGGTCGGCCCAATCAATTCGGGGGCTCTGCTATAATTTTAAAAATAGACCTAAAAATATTAATTTATACCGAGTTTTTAAAAAAACGATAAAAATACATAGATTTTAAAAAATTTATGATTTTACACCTATTTTTAAGAAATAGGTGTAAAATAGATTTTGAAAACAAACTATGATTTTATATCTGTTAAAAAATAGGTGTAAAATGTATTTTATAAGAAATTACAAAAAAATGTGGACTCTCCAAAATTTGGGGCCCGATGTTGTAGCACAGACTACTATTGCACTGGGCCGGCCCTATGCATTATCAATGTGTAATATTGTTCCTCCACATAATAACACATTGGTTTTTCTAGAGCTTTAAATTATTTTTAAGAGGCTAGATATAATACTAACATCGGTCTTTCGCTTCACTAAATAAAAGAAATACTTTTTATTCTTGAAAATTGTGTGAATAGTTGCATATTATGCAAGACAGATATCTTCACTAATAGTGCTAGTGCCAACATTCATTTAAAAAAAATATTTTTTAACAATGAGTTATAAGAGTATTTTTATAGACACAAGTCATGTAAACAACCAACTAGAAAATTCAAAATTTCCATAAGAAAATCAAACACATCCATAAAGACTTATTATAATAACTAAAAAAAAGTTTTCAAAAATTCTATTTTTTTTTGACACTTCCATGTGATTGAATTAAATACTTAATGGCCAAAGAGTAAAGTACGAAAAGTTATTTCCTATAAAAACTTCAATTTGGTTCTTTGCTTAGAGAAAGCAATATGAGAAAGTAATATTGTATTTTTCTTCTCAAATCTAATTAATATTGTATTATAAACCATATTTATAGTACATGACCAATAACAACAATTAATTCGAAGTTAAGAAATATAGAAAAATTAAACGATTAACTCATAAAAGTTAAAGGAATATGGAAAGATTAAAAAAATGAGCATCTACATCTATATTAATATTACTCATATCATTAACGATAATATACAATTCTAAAAGATAAACGAATACAATAAAATTTTTAAAAAAATATTATAAAGAAAAACATTAAGATAATAAAAAAAATGATATCAAAATTTAATAATGATAATAAAACATTAATAAAAAGAACAAAACAAAATACATGTAAACAAAAAAGGTATAGTCATTACAATGAAAATAATAAAATTTATGTGAAAAGATAAAAGTAAAAAAAAAAAAAAAGAACAATTTGATAAAAATTTAAGTTTTTAATATTTTATAAAAAAAATTGAGGTTAATTTCGTTAACATAATAAATTAATTTTTGAGTCTCTCTCCTCCTCTCCAAAAAATACTGGTTCAGAGAAAAGAAAATTATGAATAGACTGTTGAAATTATGAATATTGGAAAAAGATCCATGTTTCTGTCAAATTTTACTCATATTAGTCTTTCTAAGAGTTAGGAACCAAATTCAAAAGTTATGTTAGGGACCAAATTCAAATGTAATGTTAAGGACCGAATTGATAGTAAGTGATAGTAAATTCAGGGACCTTTTTGAAATATTCATAATCTATACTTGATAGCAGTTTACAAAATCAGGGACTAATTTGGCGGTTTGCTCTTCTGTTTACTATTGACTTAAAATTGGCCTGTTTCTTTGCTTTTTATGTGATTTACATTTTTTTTCCTCTGTAAATCAAACTTTTGCTTATACATCAATTTTTATGTGGAGGAACAGTATTACACATTTATAATGCATAGGACCACTCTATTGCATGTGTAGCCTATGTTACAGTATCGGGCTCCAAATTTTGGAGGATTCACTTTTTTTTTTTTTGTAATTTCTTAAAAAAAAATATTTTACACCTCTTTTTTAACAACATATGTAAAATAATAGTTTGTTTTCAAAATTTATTTTACACTTGTTTCTTAAAAATAGATGTAAAATCATGAATTACGTGTATATGGTATAATGAACTCTTCAGGGAGTTTCATGTAAATTTTACCGTCAAGTGAGCCATACAAATAAGTTGTTACAATATCCATTATGTGCAAATTAAGCCCTTCATGTTCTACATGTCCAAAAACTTGTATATTGTAAAGTGAGTTTAAATCCGACTACAATTGCATCTTTTCAGTTTGACAAATCCTCACTTTGTCTACAATTTTTAATAGACGTTGGTTCATGATTCTATTATTCATTTATCACATTTAGCACAATATTGTATGCAAAAATGTCATTAATGCCGCCTTCTTGTCGGTTCCATTGTATTCCATTATGGACATAATTTATCGAGATCTCTTTATTTTCATGAATTTCAAGTACTTGATAAACCTCTTCTGGAGTTGAAATGTTTATTATGACTAAAGATTCTTTTAAGTTTTCTATATCCTCACTCATGCCATCTTTATTCTTAGATCCCTTTCTTGATCGAGGATTTTCATCTTTGGAACCGATTGGTCTACCATGTTTCAAGCGTGGTTGAGACTTGATAGATTGTCCAACAGGGACATCCATTTCTATTGGAGCATTAGTTGTTCGTATATATGATTTAGTCACACTTTTTGGATCATTGAATGCATTTGGTAATTGATTTGCTAAGATTTGCAAGTGGATTATCTTTTGAACTTCTAGTTCACATTGTTTTGATGGAAGATCAAGATGACACAATGATAATTCATTTCAACTGATCTCTTTTTCCAGGTTCTTATTGCCTCACCCTAATGCTGGAAAATTTGATTCATCAAAATGACAATCAATAATTCGAGCAGTGAATAAATCTTGTGTTGTTAGTTCAAGGTACTTTATAATAGATGAAGAGTCATATCCACCATATATTCCCATCCTCCTTTGAGGATCCATTTGGTGCGACATACTAGAAAAATTGAAACTTAAACCGCACATCCAAAAAATTTTAGATGGGAAATATTAGGTTCTTTACCAAAACCTAATTGTAAAGGGGAAGAGGCGTGATAACTTGGATGTAAACTCTCAATTTCTACTTGGGGAGATGCAATTTTGCATTCCACAACATTTAATAAATGATTCTGCAAGTCCTTTTTGTGTATGAACATGTGCTACTGGATGTTCAATGTCAATTCCAATAGGGATTCAATACTCATTAAATGCTTGAGATGAAAATTCTGCAGCATTATCGAGACATATTTTTTTTTGACAGGATAATCGGAGAAATGGTCCCTTATTCGAATTACTTGAGCTAGCAATCTCGCAGACGCCTAGTTGCGAGTTGACAACAAATAAACATATGACCATCTAGTTGATTCATCAATTAAAATTATAAAATATCTAAATGATCCATATGATGGGTGTATTAACACATAAATATCACCATGTATACGCTTTAAAAAATTGATAGATTCATTTCCAATTTTTGTTGGTGATGACCGAATTATCAATTTTCTTTGCGAGCAAGAGTTGTATGAGAACTTCTTTGATTGAATAATTTCCTGACTCTTTAATTAATGACCGCATAAATTTTCAATTATTTTTCGCATCATTATATAACCGGGATGACCCAAATGGTAATGCAAAATTACAAGTTTGTTATTTTTTTTTGTAAACTTCTAATTTACAATGGCATGCACTTTAAAGATACTAATATAACTGTAGTACATGTCTGAGGAAAAAACGGATATCTTTTCCATTACACATGTTTTGTCCAAATCATATTTTGTAATACAAAGATATTCAATGCTTCCATCATCTCTTGTTTTAATATGATATTCATTTATACGAATATCTTTGAAATTTAATAAATTTCTATGAGACTTAGGGAAATACAGTGCATTATCAATGTGTAATACTGTTCTTCCACATAACAACACATTGGCTTTTCCGGAGCCTTTAATTATTTTTGAGATGTCAGATATAGTACTAACATCGGTCTTTCGTTTCACTAAATAAGTGAAATACTTTTTATTTTTGAGAATCGTGTGAGTAGTTGCACGAGGTACATATCTTTATTAGTAGTGCTAGTGCCATTTTTAACAATGAGTTATAAGAATATTTTTTTATAGAAACATGTAAACAAACAAACAGAAAATTAAAGCATCCATAAAAAAAATCCAAACACATATGGAAAGACTTTTATATAAATTCTATTTTTTGACAACTAAAAAGAAATTTATATAAATTCTATTTTTTGACATTTCCATGTGATTGAATTGAAATAATTCTTAAATACTATTCGTAATAACTTTTAGTGCAATAATAATTTTGTTCCGGTGTGGGCCTCACCTCGGCAGGCCCAATACCAAATACGGCCCAACAGGCGAACTGGGCACACCTGGCACACGCCCCTTCGGACGAGCAGGACCGTCCGCCGGGCACAAGCCATCACGCCGCATCCCCTTCGTCGCCCGTCACACCAGACGAGCGAGACTACCCGGGCTCCCTCCGCGGGAGAATAACGTGCTCGGCGCACGTTATCCATACGCTTCCCTCCGCGGGAGAATAATGTGCTCGGCGCACGTTCTCCACGTGCTCCCCTCCGCGGGGACACGTCATCGGCCAACCGCCCACCTCCGAAAGAGCAGGTCAAACCCACTTTCCGGAGACCTAGGAGCGGTTGAACTAGGGCGAAGACCACGTCCTGGTCTTCACTACGCCACGTAAGCCCTAGCAGTCATTAGGGTTGGGCCTGGTCGTCTGGCCCACCTCGAATGACCGTTGGCCCAGCGCTGGGGTCTCTCTATAAATACCCTCTTCTTCAAGAGGGTCAGGTAACTCTTCTTGCCCCCCTTTTCTGTACTATTGCTTCCTCTCTGTCCAACTTCTTACTTGGGCGTCGGAGTGCTTTGCAGGTACACCCCTTCCTCGTTCTTACCTCGGCGAACAGATAACCGTCCGGCGAAGCGTGGCCAGTCCGTGATCCCTCCTGATCAGGTCAGATCAGTGGCGCCGTCTGTGGGAACGGAAACTTCCCCGTTACTCCGAGCAGAAAAACCAAAAGTTTCACCAAACCTCCACGGTTATGGCCAGCCCACGCCGCGACGACACTCCGCTCGATCTCGCGCTCAACACTGCCACCAACGGGAAGCAGGTAGGAACGGCGCGCCTGAATGAAGCCGACGAAAGAGACGGGCAAACCGCCTCGCCATCGTCCGAGGAAAGGCCCCTGCACGCCGACCATCGCCCCCCGAGCCCGCCGGCATTCCACCCTGTTCCCATCCCGGCGGGAGCGGACCCCACGGTGGCCGCCCTCTTTGCAGCCATCAACCAGACGAACCAGCTGCTGTCCCAACAGAACGCTAGAATTGGAGCGTTGGAACGCGGCGGCTCCCCGAGGTACCCCCAGCGGGAAGACCAGAACGGAGGTTCGAGGAGCCCCTCACCTCGACCCAGGAACCGCCGACCGCGGTTGGAGAGACGCCGCCCCCAAGCGACACGGGAACGCACCAGATCCCCGGCAAGACACGGTCGCGGGAGGAACCAGAACGCCGCGGCGACCCCAACCGAGGAAACCCGAGGCGGGAGCACAGGCCTGAGATCGAGGGCCCGAAACCCGGGACACACCGCGACCGGCTCATCCCCCCTGAGATCCCCGGCGCACAGCGACGAGGATGACTACCGCACCCCACTATCCCGGGAGATCATGGCGGCCCCTATACCCCAAGGAATGGAGAAGCCACCGACGCTGTCAACGTACGACGGCACCTCCGACCCGGACGATCATCTGGAAGACATCGAGGCCATGCTCGACTACCGCAATGTCCGGGGAGCTATCAAATGCAGACTCTTCCCGACGACTCTGAGGAAAGGCGCTATGACCTGGTACAAAAGCCTGGAGCCCGAATCAGTTACATCGTGGAGGGTCTTGAAGGACCTATTCTCCAAACACTTCACAGCGTCCCGGCGTCACCCGAAGACGGAAGCAGTCCTCGGGGCGATCATCCAAGGCCCCGACGAACCCCTCCGGAAATACATCGAAAGATTTACTCGGGAAGCCGTACAGGTGACGACTTCCGACGAAATGAAACGCTACTTAATGGAGCAAGGCCTGCGCCATGACTCCAAATTCTACGAGGCCGTGGGCATACACCGGCCCACGTCCCTCCAAGACTTCCTCGACAGGGCCGCCCACTACATCCGGTTCGAGGAAACACAAGCGGCCAACTCCGCCCGCGACACCCGAGACAGAGAAGCCCCCCGCGGGCACCGAGACGACGGAGCTTCGAGCCACCGGCGAGGAGGGGACCGCCGTCGGGACGACCGCCACCGCGAACCCCGCGAACAGCGCGAGTCGCGCGGCCCGGCAGGAAGGTTCACCGAGTACACCGCCTTGGTCGCTTCCCGCGAACGCATACTGGCCGAATGCGCTAAAACCGAGTTTGTGCAGGGAGGTGTCCGTTTTCCACGACCAACGCCGCCCAAACCCAACGTGGACAAGTCAAAGTACTGCCGGTTCCACAGGACCCACGGGCATGTAACGGAAGACTGCATCCATCTCAAAGATGCGATCGAAATCCTAATCAAAGATGGGCACTTAAAGCGATACACCCGGGGAGGTGAACCACCCAGATCGGAGGCCCCGGAGGCAAAGAAAATCGAGGAGCTCCCCTGCCCAGAAGACGGTGAGAGACTCCAGGTCGCGCTGTGCGTCAGCCGCCCCGAGGACTGGTTCGCAAGCAGAGGACTCGGCATCCCCGAAGCACCCAGCTTAGTCGGCGAGCCAATCCGACCAACCAGCCGATGGGAATACTTCCCCAGAGCCATGGTCATCTCTGATGGCGCTACGAGGAGTCTGTCCATAGGATCTGTGAAAAGGAAATTCGACGAACTCATCGCGGGCAACTCCGGTAAGATGAGCACGCTCGACAGATTCCGAGGCCGCTCCAACCCGATCACGTTCTACCTCGAGGAACTACCCGGGGGATCTCCCAATTCCAACATACCCTTGCTCATACGCGCACGTATGGCAAACTTCGACGTCAGGCGCCTCCTCGTCGACGGAGGGAGCTCGGTTGACATAATGTACTCACATTTGTTCACGACTCTCCAGCTCAGCGAGTCCAACCTCTCCCCCTACGTAGGCTCCGACCTCCAGGGGTTCAACGGGACGACGACAAGACCCTGGGGATACGTGGAACTGAAAGTCACCTTTGGGGAAGAGGAAACGGCCAGAGACATCAGCATCCGCTTCTTAGTCATCGAATGCCCGTCCCTGTATAACTGCATCCTGGGCAGGACAACGATAGCAGAGCTCACCGCGGTACCCTCCACCGCCCACCTGAAGATGAAATATTACACGAGAAGGGGAGCCGTGGTCACCCTCAACGGCGACATCGAAGCTGCCCGAAGGTGTTTTGAAGCCGCACTGAAAGGCTTCGACTCCATCGCTCCACCGACCAAAAAGAAAGCACCGAGCGCTACGCCAAAGGACAAGCCAACAGAGCTGGTCGGATCAGTTGAGCTCGACAGTCGCTTCACCGACGAGCTCGACAATAAAAAGACTGACGCGGCCAACGAGCATCCAGCGCGCCCCATCCCGGATGGCGATTTCGAGCTCATTCCCCTCGGGGACGACACGACCAGAACCGTAAGGGTAGGCGCAGGACTCCCCGACCTCGCGAAACGACAGCTCCAAGCCTGCCTCCGCGAGAATGCCGACCTCTTCGCCTGGAGCGCCGCGGAAATGCCGGGACTCGACCCTGAGGTCGCCTGCCACCAGCTGTCCATCAGCCCGACCGCAAAGGCCGTGGTGCAACGCCGTCGCCGCCAGTCTCCAGAAAAATCGGCAGCAGCCGAACAAGCTGTAAAAGACCTCTTAGAGGCAAATTTTATTTCGGAAGCCCGGTATTCCACCTGGCTGTCCAACGTTGTACTTGTTAAAAAGAATAATGGAAAATGGCGCATGTGTGTTGACTACACTGACCTCAACCGGGCATGTCCTAAGGACGCCTACCCCCTCCCCAACATCGACAAGCTCGTCGACAACTCGGCGGGCTTCAAACTCTTGTCCTTCATGGACGCATACTCGGGATACAATCAGATCCCGATGGCCGAACACGACAAACAGGCCACGGCCTTCATGACAGCATCGGGCAATTACTATTACAACGTAATGCCTTTCGGCCTCAAAAACGCCGGGGCCACGTACCAACGGATGATGAACCGCGTCTTCCACAAGGAGATCGGAGACATGCTCGAAGTCTATATGGACGACATGATCGTCAAATCCGGCGCGGAAGACGACCATGCGGCACATCTCCAGAAGGTCTTCAAGACCGCGAGATCATGTCGCATGCGCTTTAACCCGGAGAAATGCACTTTCGGCGTCTGCGCCGGTAAATTCCTCGGCTACTACTTGACCGAACGGGGGATCGAAGCCAACCCGGACAAGTGCCACGCCTTCTCCAACATAACCACGCCGACCACGAAGCGCGCCATCCAGTCCCTCAACGGCGTACTAGCCTCCCTCTCACGATTCATCGCGAGATCGGCCCAACACGCCCTCCCGTTCTTCAAACTGCTCAGGAAGGAGACCAAGTTCGAATGGACGGACGAATGTGAGAGAGCCCTTCGCCACCTCAAACGCGTCCTCTCCGAACCACCAGTACTGACGCACCCCGCGACGGGCGAAACCCTGTACTTATATCTGGCCGTCTCTAACGAAGCCGTCAGCGCCGTCCTCGTGAGCGAAGCCGGGGAAGGACAAAAGCCCATTTATTTTACTAGTAAAGCCCTCCACGGCCCGGAGGCCCGATACCAGCTGATCGAGAAAGTCGCCCTGGCCCTCGTTACAGCGGCACGCCGACTCCGGCATTATTTTCTAGCACACACCATCGTGCTCCGCACCGACCAACCCCTCCGCCAGCTACTCAGCCGCCCAGACATGGCTGGGCGCATGCTGAAATGGTCGCTAGAGCTCTCCGAGTTCGACATCACATACGAGAGCCGGCACGCCATCAAGGCTCAAGCGTTGGCTGACTTCGTAGCCGAGATGACCACGCCCCCCGACCCGCCCACCAGGAACCACCTCTGGACCATCTTTGTGGACGGCTCCTCCAACTCTACGGGGAGCGGCGCCGGCATCGTCCTCGACAACGACGAGGGTACGGTCATCGAAGTCTCCCTCACGCTAGCTTTCCCAACGACCAACAACCAAGCCGAATACGAAGCATTTCTCGCCGGCCTTCGCCTAGCATCCGACCTGGGAGCCAGGGACATCCGAATCTACACGGATTCCCAGCTGGTCGCTTCGCAAGTCCGAGGTGAATACCAAGCAAAAAACGACACCCTCGCCGGATACCTCGCGCTCATCAGTGACAAACTAAGAGGGTTCGACTCAGCAGAAATTCAACACGTTCCTCGGGAGCAGAACACCCGCGCCGACATCCTCTCCAAACTAGCAAGCACCAAGAAACGAGGCGGTCACAAATCGGTCATTCAAGAAATCTTGTCCCAACCAAGTACCAGCCCGACCACCACACCCCTCGACATCAACGCCATTGGAGACGCGGACTGCTGGATGACCCCCCTCCACACCTATCTCAGCACCGGCCGTCTGCCGACCAGCTCTAGCGAGGCCAACGCAACGAAACGACGGGCCTGCTCGTACGTCCTCCTCGAGGGACGACTGTACCGCCGAGGCTTCGCAATCCCACTCCTCAAATGCATAGACAAATCCCAGAGTACGGCCGTTCTAGAAGAAATCCACGAAGGTATCAACGCGCAGCACCTCGGGGGCAGATCCCTAGCGCGCAAGGCCCTACGCGCGGGCTACTACTGGCCGTCAATGCAATCCGACGCGAAAGAACATGTCAAACGGTGCGATAAGTGTCAACGACACGGAGACATGCACCTGGCCCCGCCAACCGACCTCACATCCCTCTCATCTCCGTGGCCATTCGCCTGGTGGGGGCTGGATATCCTCGGACCCTTCCCCCTCGGTTCATACCAGAACAAGTACCTCATCGTGGGAGTCGACTACTTCACCAAGTGGGTCGAGGCTGAAGCTCTGGCCAAAATCACCGCCCACAACATTCTCCGATTCTACAAACGCAACATCCTCGCCAGGTTCGGGGTACCACTCGCCATCGTCACCGACAACGGTACACAATTTACAGACAAAAACTTCCGCGACTTCGTCACCAACCTCGGGACCAAACATCACTTCGCCTCGGTCGAACACCCTCAGACGAACGGCCAGGCGGAGTCGGCAAACAGAGTTATACTCAGAGGACTCAGACGACGCCTCGGAGACGCCAAACGAGCATGGGTCGAAGAACTCCACAGCGTCCTCTGGGCATACCGTACTACTCCTCACTCAACTACAGGGGAGACCCCATTTCGCCTCACGTACGGAACCGAGGCCGTAATACCGGTCGAAATCCGCGAACCGTCCAGACGAACGGAAGCTCCCCTAGACACCGACGACAACGACGGCTCCCTCCGAGAAGAGCTCGACCTCGTCGAAGAAATCCGCGCAGGAGCAGCCCTCCGGGAAGCCCGGCTGAAGCAACAAGTAGCACTTCGCCATAACCACAAAGTCATAAAACGCGATTTTCAAACTGGAGACTTAGTTCTACGCAGAAATCAAAAGGACTCCCACGAGGGCAAACTGGCGGCGAACTGGGAAGGCCCATACCGAGTCCGGGACAAAACGGAACACGGGGCCTATTACCTCGAAAACCTGCACGGTGAACAACTAGCTCGACCATGGAACGCCGCGAAGCTTAAGCGGTACTACAGTTAACACATTGCCCGCGACGACCAATCGTCCCGGCCACTGGGGGGGCGACATGGTACCACCGCACACCCCCGCGTCCACCAACGACCAAAGAAAGCAAGCCCTGCCTCTCGTGTGCGCGGGCAGAAGGCCTTGCTCGGCAGGGAATACCTCGACCGAGGCCCCTCGCCGCCGTACCAAAACAGGCAGGACACCCAGCTCGCGATGGGCCGTCCACGCCCCGGGGAAAACTACCCCCGAAAAGGCCCGGCTACATCCCCGGCCAAACCGGCCAGTCCCCTACACTACCGGTAACAAATTGTCGAGCTAAACACACCGAGCGAACACTTAGAAAATCTACAAGAAATGTCATACACATCAAAGGCATTCGAACAAATACGAAAAACGAGCATAAAACAACATGCAAACAACGAGCGCACACTTAGAAAATCCATGATAAATATATTTAACAAAAGCGGGCACCAGCCCAGTAGTCAATAGTACAAAAACGAGCACGCAGGCCCAAAGCAAAAGATAAACACCGGCACGCAGGCCACAAAACAACGAGCACGCAGGCCCGGCAACCTACACTTCCTCATCAGCTCGGTCAGCAGCCACGGTTTCCTCGTCGGGGATAACGAAATAAGGATCGATCACCCTTCCATCAACGATCTCGTGGTACGGCCCTATCCCGTCCACGACCAGCTCGACACCAGGGTTGGCGACCTGAATCTGCTCGACCGCATTCTTGAACCCGACCTCAACGGCTTCCAGACAATCGCTCTCCAACACCCGGATACGGGCGATCAAGTCAGCACGGGTGATTAAACGCCGATCCCCCTCAGTCTCGTCCTCGGCCGGACGAACAGCGCTGTCCAGAACCTCAGTACGGACCTTCAGCGCCTGCACCTCGGCCGTCGCCGTCCCCAGCTTCTCTTCCAGCGAACTCACCTTCCCCTCAGCACCCTCTGCTCGTTTCCGCTCCTCAGCAACGTCCTTCTGGCTCTTCTCCAACTCCTCGGTGAGCTTGGCCAACCGCGACTGCGTAAAGGTGAGATCCCCTTGCAGTTTGGACAGCTCAGCAGCAGAGCAGCCCTCCTCGTTCAGCACGAGAGCCGTCGTAAACGTCCGCATCATCGCGGCCAAGTCCTCAGCCAGGACACGCCGACGGGCCTCCCGATCAGCCTGGCGAACAGCCTTCACCTCCCCGGCGGAAACGGTGGGGGAACGGGCACCATGAAAATACCCCGGGTGCTGGTGGCAGGGAGGGACGACATAACCTTCCTCGACGGCGCCGACCGTCAGATCCACCACCCGAGGCTCCTCGGACCTCTGCCTCTTCGACACTCCTTGGGACACAGGGGATTGGCTCTCTTGAGGCGACGAGGACGAAGTTTGGCCCCCCTGCGTCGCGACCTCCTGACTGACCAGCTGACTCACCCTCGTCCTCGGGACCCCGGCACTCCTGGCAGCACGCAACTGCTTCACCCGCTCGTCGACAGTAGACATGTTCGCTGCAAAAACAAAGAAATAGGTTAGCGACGATCAAAAACCCCGACAACGAGGGAAAACGAAACATCCCTACCTAGATAGTCTAGAGCGGCCGCCCCGGTCGCACAGCCGAGCAAAGTCTTAGTATTTATCAAACGCTTTTTAGTGCGTACGTTCCCCTGGGCATCGAGGATGTACCGACCGTCGGGCGTCACCAGCTTCGACGGGGGAAGTGACCGCACAAAGGCAATTATTTTCAGATAAGCGGCCATGTCCTTCTCCTCGAGGGTTCCCGCCCGGACGATATACCTATCCGTCCCTCGACTGAAATGCTCCGAGGTCCACAGCAGATGTATCTTGGGAAGCCACGCTCGGAACCACTGGCCATCTACCGTGCGCTCGCCCTCGTCAAAGAGAGTGTCCGAGCCGTGCTGCGTGATCGGCTTGACGAGGTAGAACCGACCCTTGAAGTCTTTGACAGAATCACTGTACGCTTTAAAAATTTTGGTCGATTGTTTGAAAGAGACCCATCCGTGACGACCTCGCACCGTCTGCCGCTGCAAATGAAAGATGCGAAAGAACAACGGCACCGTCGGCTCCACCGAGAGGTAGAAACACACCACCTCGAAAGCCCGGATGAAAGCCAGAGCGTTCGGGTGCAGCTGAGACGGGGCAAGACGCAGCCAGTCAAATATCCCCAGATGGAAGGCAGAGAACGGCAACCGGAGCCGAGCTTCTTTAAAATAAAATTCGTACATCGGGAACATCTTCCGCCCATAGCGCGAGCAGATCCGATGGTGCGCTTTCGGGCGATACACCTGCCAGTGTTGCGTTTCTCCTAGCGGCGTGTCCTCGACCGTGGCGTACACGTCGGACGGGTCGACCACAAAACAAGAAGGGATGGTAAGTGGCTCCTCGGCCGCCCACTCCTCGGGCGAGGAGACGCGCCCGTCGTCATACTCCGGGACCTCGGGTTCATCATCTTCAACCATTATCCCCGGCACCAGAGCCGACATCTACACCTGAAAGCAGAGGACCTCGGTGAATTCGATAGCCAGGATCAAATCCACCCTTCCACCGCAAGTCAAGTGAAAGGGCGACAAAGGCCGAGGGGCGGCGGGCAGGCATTCGCTCCCCGCCTACCCTCCTCGGGGATCGAAGAACGACCCCTCAGCCCTTCGGGGCGGCCGTCGGAGAAGATACTTCTCCCCGGGGCAGTCATCAGAGAAAGCCCCCGTCCTCGGGGCATTCATCGAAGAAAAACCCCCGTCCTCGGGGCATTCATCAGAAAAAGCCCCCGTCCTCGGGGCATTCATCGGAGAAAAGCCCCCGTCCTCGGGGCATTCATCAGAAAAAGCTCCTGTCCCCGGGGCATTCATCGGAACTAGCCTACCGTCCCCGGGACATTCATCGGAAAACTCGCCAGACGCGGCGGAACTCGCATCCCTCCTCGGGGCGCTCATCGCGCCCCGACCACACGTCCCAGTCAGACGACGAAAATAAAAGAGAGGGAGAAGAGGAACTCACTTGTAACGGCGGCGGACGGAAGAAAAAGCGAATGGCACGGCGTTGATCGGCGGCGAACGGCGGACGGGCAGAGACGATGAAAGATCAACAGGGAGAAAAGTAGCAGAATGAGCGGGGACCGCCATATTTATAACCCGGCGCGAGGCTCGAAGCGACCCTAGGCTCATTAATGACATAGGTTAGCCGCCCCTACGACCGCTCAACGCAAGACACGTGGAAGCAGCCTGACAGTCGCGTCTCTCCATCTGCCTCCTCCCCGTTCTACCGACGACCGGAGCCCTTCGCACGAGTCCCCCGCTCCAGACATGACGACCTTAAGTCCTCGCTCTTCCCCAGAGCTTCGACTTGGGGGGCTCCTGTTCCGGTGTGGGCCTCACCTCGGCAGGCCCAATACCAAATACGGCCCAACAGGCGAACTGGGCACACCTGGCACACGCCCCTTCGGACGAGCAGGACCGTCCGCCGGGCACAAGCCATCACGCCGCATCCCCTTCGTCGCCCGTCACACCAGACGAGCGAGACTACCCGGGCTCCCTCCGCGGGAGAATAACGTGCTCGGCGCACGTTATCCATACGCTTCCCTCCGCGGGAGAATAATGTGCTCGGCGCACGTTCTCCACGTGCTCCCCTCCGCGGGGACACGTCATCGGCCAACCGCCCACCTCCGAAAGAGCAGGTCAAACCCACTTTCCGGAGACCTAGGAGCGGTTGAACTAGGGCGAAGACCACGTCCTGGTCTTCACTACGCCACGTAAGCCCTAGCAGTCATTAGGGTTGGGCCTGGTCGTCTGGCCCACCTCGAATGACCGTTGGCCCAGCGCTGGGGTCTCTCTATAAATACCCTCTTCTTCAAGAGGGTCAGGTAACTCTTCTTGCCCCCCTTTTCTGTACTATTGCTTCCTCTCTGTCCAACTTCTTACTTGGGCGTCGGAGTGCTTTGCAGGTACACCCCTTCCTCGTTCTTACCTCGGCGAACAGATAACCGTCCGGCGAAGCGTGGCCAGTCCGTGATCCCTCCTGATCAGGTCAGATCAAATTTAATAGACAAAGAGTAAATTATCGAAAATTTCTAATAAAAACTTCAATTTGTTTCTTTTCTTAACCTATAGCGGTGATAAAAATTCGCATCAACTTTATTTTCCAACACTTACCTATATCAAAAGATTTTAAAATAAATTTGACCATAGCTCAAAATTACATTAAGATATATTATATTTCTGATTCAGAAAATAAAATAATTTTCCTTAATCAATGACAACAAAGCCTTCAACCATGACAATGCAAAAACTTTCATGTAATATCCACTCAGAGTAAAAGAAATACCAAATAACAGCAGGGACATGACATAAGTAATTTTACAATGCAACACAAGTTTTTTTTTTTTGTTATCAATGACATCAAAAATATTAAACCTTGACAGAGAAAAATCCAGAAAATAATTTTAAAAAAAATGTTAGACATTATCAAAAAAATAATTAGTTAAAATAATACTGAGTTAATAAAATTGTTGTATACTAAAAAGTTGAAAACTATGGCGAAAAGTTAATGAAAATATAAGACAAATTTCTACTTTTCTATTTGCTAGTCATTTTCAATTGAGATATATTAGATCAAATATATTTATATAAACTAATTAAATTTAAGAAGATCAAATATATAGATTTATAATTCCAAACATGCAACAACTGATCTCTAACATATATAAGAAGTTTTTAACATAGTCAAATGCTAGAAAAAATTACAACAATATACATATTTATAAACATTGTTCGAAAAAATACATAGTTATCCTTCTGGGATGCTTTAAAATCATCCATATCATTCTTTTGGAATGACAATTATTTTATGAGTATATTATAATTTTTACATCGAAACACAATGTGAAATTCTTCAGGGATATTTTAACATAATTCATGCTAATATTATGAGACGCATGTTATTTATGTAATCCTTTAAGGATGTATAAAATTTACAATTGATATTTTTATAAAATCGACTGATCATTCTTTGAGCAATCCTTCAAGGATGCTTAATATTAAATTTTAATTTCTTTGTGAATTATATATCACAAATAATTTCATAAATCAAGATTAAAATATCAAAATTTTCAGAATCCTACCAGAACGCTTAAATATGGATTCTTCAAAAATTTATCAATGATAAACAATCTTTAAAATATAATTGTGTTAACTAAACAAAAAATTTCAATAGAATTTTATACAAAAATATAATAAATTAACATGTTAAAATTTAATCTACGAGGTGAAAAAAATATATTAAAAACTTACTTGAAAGAGAAGAAACAAAATTATGCAAATTGATTATCACTCACACGGTAGAGTTTTGTTCTGATAACATGTTGTAAAATTAATCAGAAATAATACACTACGAGAGTAGAGATGAATAAGAGAAAGTAATATGAGAAAGTATTATTGTATTTTTCTTTTCAAGTCTAATTAACATTGAAACATGAACCATATTTATAGTACATAACCAATAACAACAAATAATTTATAGGAGTTAAAGAAATATAGAAAGATTAAGCAATTAACTCATATGAGTTAATGAGTATGGAAAGATTAAGAAAATAAGCATCTATATCAATATTAATATTATTCATAACATTAACGATAACAAACAATTTTAGAAGATAATTAAATATAATAAAATTTAGGTTTAATTCATCTTTTGGTCCTTTAACTTAATTTATTGTTTTGATTTAGTCCCTTAATAAAAAAACATTACTTTAAAGATATTTGTGAGTGGGTGATATGAAGATATTTGTGAGTGGGCATGAAGCTTTTTCGAGTTTCAATTGGAAAGTTATAATTAAGCTTGAAGAAATTGATGAGAGAGATTGTTTCACTGATGCAATGCAGAAGATGATGAGATCTTGATTCCGTTTTCTGCAAATTAATGAATGATTTTTATGTTTTTTTGAGTTAATTATGTAAATTAATTAATTTTTTTTATGTTGTCTAAAGCTTTTCTTTAATTATTTATATGTTTTTCTGAGCTAGCTATTGTTCATATGATTTTTTTAATGTAAATTAATTAATGTTTTTTTTTTATTTTAAGTTTTTGAGTTTAAAGTTATTTGTGTGTTATTTCTTGCAGAAAATGTGTATATGGTTATGTAAATAAATTTGTATTATTTATTATTATTTTTGCCGACTCATTGTATGGTTGGCATGTCATGTTGGCAAATATTAACGTTTTTTTAGATAAACTAATATAATGAACCAATAATGTTAACGAAACTAATATTAAGAGACCAAACTGTAACGTTTTTTAATTAAGAGATTAAAGTGAAGTTTATAATTAACTTAAGGGAGGACTTGGAGACTAATTATGTCTAAAATCTTAAAAAAATATTATAATAAAAATATTAAGATAATTAAAAACTGACATCAAAATTTAACAATAATAATAATAAAAGAACAAAATAAAATACATGTAAACTAAAAAAAGGTATGGTCACTATAATAAAAATAATAAAGTTTATGTGAAAAGATAAAAGTAAAAAATAAAGTTGATTTGAAAAGTAAACAGAAATAACTATGGTTATAACTTATGTGATTCACTTAAGTGATTAACAAACTTTTAACCGTAAAGAAACTCCAACCGAGAAATTTGTTAAAAAAATTAGTTTTTAATATTTTCTTAGAAATAAATTACAATTTTTATAAAAAAATATGGTTATTTTTGCCAATATAATAAATTATATTTTTGCGTCTCTCATAAAACTTATTATACAAATTCTGGTCCTGATTCATAGAAACAAAAATTTATTATAAAAGAAATTCTGATCCTCTTCTCTCACAAAAAAAAAAAAAAATCACTTTTCAAGAAGCATAATTTTTGTTTTCCATCAAAACAATTTTTTTTGCGACCATCGTGTCGGAACTCAGAACCACGTCGTAAATTAAAGTCACAGCAATATATATTGAGTTTGTCTCTAAAATGAACAAAAAGATTAGTTGGAAATGTTTTTTTATGGATGTTGAGCTGGAACATGTTGGACACAAAATTTATTACCAACAACTATTTCTCTAACAAAATGAATGTAAAACTCAATGTATTTTGTTCATTCTATAGTGTGTTATTGTGTTTGCTTATGTTCTTAGTGTGTTATTGGTTGTCTGATTAACTTATACTACGTTTGATGTGGAATAAATTTAAATTAAAGTAGTAATTTTAAAAAAATATATATATGATTTATTCTAAGTAGGAACTAATATTTTTATTATAAATCATAATTTAGTGTGCTAGATGACTTAAGATGTAAACACTATGTGATAAATTTTTGATATAAAATTAAAGTAATCATTATGAATTAAATTAGTCATTGTAATTTTGATAAATGATAAAAATTCTCTCTATCTAAGTCACAGTAAAGAAAATATAATATCTTATTTTTAGGAAAAAATTATTAATAAATATGTTAACTCAAGTAAATAATTAATAATAAAATGGATGACTACGAAATTTACAACGTACGAGTTCATTATATATTAGTCCGTTCTAATTTAGTTCGTTTTGGATAAACGTGCACAACCGACCGACCGACCGACCAACTTCAACAAAATTTCATTTTCCACGACTGTCGTGATAGTCAAGGCATCTTACTATTTTTATATATTTCTTCCAATAATGAAAATATATTCTATTTTTATACCTGCTCCGTATCTTCCTACCTGTTTTATTTTGGAGATGACTAGTTGTATAAATGAATAAATGTTTATATGTATGTTTTGAAATAATTTTATGCATGAGATAAATTATTCCGTATGATATGTTGTGATGTTACACATGTGTTGAAATGCATATATGAGAATTGTATGCATCATACACTTCATGGTTACTGGCTACTAGAGAGGTGGCCCGAGGCGCGTGTCCAAGATGAAACCACCTTATCCTGATGTGGATCTTTGAGTCTGATTGATGGTGTAGATATCCATAATCTTAGTGGCGCTAAATCTTGAAGCGATACCACGACTCTTTGCGGAGAGGTGTCCCGAGTGCTTGTAGTAGATTATGCGAAGCCGGGGCAGGTGATTATTGTGGTTGTCGTTAGGCTTAGTTAGGGAGTGGATTATGTGGCTGGTAGGAGTATTTTAGTACTAGATGGCGTGCACCATATGACCTTCATTATTCATGGTTAGAAAATTTCTCCTTAGGGCAGCTCTTGTGTGAGTGCCTGCCAAAGACTTTTATTCTATCGTTTTATGGATTGTATTATAACTACTATCTACAATTCATATCCTTTGGCGCTTTGTCGTCTATAGGTATAATATGTTTTATATTCTAAAAATGGTTCAGCTAATTTCTTTTATAAAACATATGTTAAGTTCTTAAAACATTATTAACTACAAAATTGTCGCGGTATCTGTCTTAAAAAAAAGACTCTATTTTCATACAAAGAAAACCTTTAATTAATTTATTTATGAAAAATAGTACCTTTTAAAAATACATTCTTACTGTATAAAAATTGGGGTATTACACTTACCATGCGTTTTACCATAATCCAATGAAATTCAAAAGGGTCAGCAGTGTATTGTCATGATTTATTTACATAAAAAGCTATGTTAGGTCGAGTTAAAGTGAAATATTGTAACGCTCCAACCGTGGTTATGTAAAGGAAGGGAATCAGAAAGCTTGTCATCTTCATGTTTACTTAGTTTACAAGTGTTGAATCTGGGAGTGCTCACACCCTTGGAATCATTCATGATAACTTTAGCAAGTAAATCTCTGCTATATTTTGTTTGAGTAAGAAGAATAGTTTCACTAGGTTAGTGATGAATCTCAATTCCAAGAAAATATTGAGGAATGCCTAGCTTCTTAAGTGAAAATGTCGTGTGGAGCTTATCAATGAGTTTATGAAGTAGGTATGACGATGATGTAAGTAAGATATCATCTACATATACTAATGCATACATTATGATATTGTGATGATGGTAGATAAAAAGAGATTGATCATATTAAATTGATATGAAACCAAATTTCATGAGAGCTTGGTGTAGTTTTTCATACCATGCATGAGGCGCCTATTTTAACCCATATATAACTTTGTTAAGTTGGAAAAACTAAGGCGACGTCTGTGTCAAGGAACCCCAGTTGTTGTCGTATGTAAACCTCTTCTTGAAGATCACCTTTCAGGAAGGCGTTATTGATATCTACGTTTTGTACTTCCCACTTACATGTGATTGCTAGTGCGAATATGATTCTGATAGTGGTAGGTTTACAACTGGAGAAAATGTCTCATGAAAATTTGTCTATGTTTTCTCGCCACCTCTTCATTCTGATGTGAGGTGTGCGGACATGTAAATCTACGTACTATGCCTTGTTCATTAAGTAAATTTGTGAAGGGATGAATTCACCTCCAAAGTCTGATTGTATTTCCTTGATCTTGCCATTAAATTGAGTAGACACATAACTTTGAAATAGCTTGAAAACACTTAATGCATCACTTTTGTGCTTGATTAAGGAGATCCAAGTATACCTAGAAAAGGCATCCAGAAAAGCAATATAATAGGAGTATCCACTGCTTGAAGGTGTAGGAGATGGTCACCGTAAATCAGTGTGGACAAGTTCGAACAAAGTAGTGTGCTTAGTTGTGGACAATGGTGCAAATAATTTGTGAGCTTTACAAAGATAACAAGAATGGTAGAAATAAAAAGGTTCTTTATTATTAACATGTAAATTACGCAAGCTCAACACTTTATGGATGGCTTTGGGATAAACACGTCCTAATCTAGCATGCTACATCGAAAGTTTAGCCAAGCTTGGACTATATAGTTTATCAGTAATGAGATCATTATTTGAAACTGCTACATTATTAACTAGAGGTTATGCATTATATTACTTGTGCTTCAAGTTACATCTTGAAGATTCCACCTTCTGAATGTTGAAGCAACATAGCTCACTTTCATCTAGAAATCCTTCAAGCATCACTTGACTAGATGCCTGATATTTCACAAAGCATTTGTTAGGATGGAACTCAAAATATAATTTTAATATTTGGAAAATTTTGAATCTGAAATGAGATTTCTAGTTGTCTTGGACACATGCAAGATATCAGCTAACTGCAAATAGAAATTTAACACAAGAAAGGAATGTAATTTGGTGTTTCCTATTGCTTGAACATCTAAGCTATGACCATTTCCAACAACTACCAACACATGATTTAGTATAAGCAAATTGGAAGATTGCTTGAACATCTAAGCTATGACCATTTCCAACAACTACTTTATTTGATCCAACACATGATTTAGTATAAGCAAATTGGAAGATTTATAGGTGATATGGCGAGATGCACCTGAGTCTACAAACCAAGCCTGAGACTCCAATCCTTGAGATAACTGTTGCTTGTCCTGGAGAGCAAGATAGGAATTTGCAGGTGAAGATGATATTTCTTGATTCTTGTTACCTTTTTGAGCATGATTAGTGCTGGTGGAGGTAGTGCCTTAATCCCGAGGTTTTAGTGGTGTAGGTTCAAAGTATTCATCAAACTTGAAACAATCCATCACTACATGCCCATACTTGATAGGTGAATTGAACCTCCTAAATAAGTTGGTCTGGTTGCTAGGAGCAACAAGTTCTTGCTGATATTTGTCAAGTTGAGCTTTCCACTTCATATATGTCCATCTTGTAATATGATGGACGTCACTCTATATAAACTCTTTCAAGGCTCTGTTTCTAATCAACGTGGGACTTGGGATCTTACTAATAATACACCTCTTCATTTAAATGGTGGGCCTAAGGTCCGATCGATAGGCTCTGATACCATATTAGAGTTTAATCTATATCATTCTTACAAAACAGACTTATAAGGTGTGGGGTACCACTCTATATAAGCTGTTTCAATGCTCTATCTCCAACCAATATGATACTTGGGATCTACCCAATATTTTACCATATACCATCATGATGAATATGTTGTATTCTTCATGAAGTCCTTAAAGCATTGAGGCAATTTGATCACACTCTAATATTCAATCACCAATAGCCATGAGTACATATGCAATAACTCTGACTCGAAGAACAAATTTAAAGATTGTTTTGGTTCCTTTCTTGCTCATATTTAACTCTACACGAAGTTGGTGAACTTGTGCCTTCATCTGAGCATTGTAATGTTTGTTCACCTTTCCCACACCTCATAAGCATGTTTACAAGAAACAACTCGAGAAAGCACAAACTCTGAGATGGTTGATAGTAACCAAGTGAACAAAGCTTGGTCTTTCCCGATCCATTCCTCATAAGCTTTAGACACAATGTTTTTAATCTGATCATTTTCATTCTTGAACTTAGGTGGAATGCCAGGGTTTACCACAATCTCGTGAAGTTTGCATGATCGAATTACACCCTCAATCTGTTGATTCTATAACATGAAATTATTTTCTTGAAGTTTAATCGAGAGTTTTGGAGCAAAATTGTTTGCCGAACTTGTAAATTCCATGACTTTCAACGTAGCTTGTGAAGTTTGAACTTCATGTTATGCACCTTGTGATGAAGTTTTGAGATTCACCATTGTTGATTCTCTCATTAAAAATTCTTGCTTGTGATGAACTTCATGTTAAAAGAACAAATTCTTAGAAGCTCTAATTAGAGCTGCTTCAATTGCAATTCTTGCTTGTAGTTGAAACTTTAGTTTCTGTGAAACACGATTCTCTGATGAAGAATTAACACACGTTCATGCTTGCATTAAAAATTATTTCCATAGAAATTTAACTAAATAAATCATATTCCTTGAAACATTATTCATTACATAAAAATTAAAAACATTACTACTAAGTAATATATAGTAATATGAAAGAATCACTTTGCTTTTGTTTTCTATGTGACACAAGTGATAGTTGTTGGAGGCAAGAATTTGTAGCCAAGTCTTTGATGCAATTGCAACCAAAAGTGAAATAACAAATAATCTTGAGATGGATCTTCTTAGTTTTATTGTAGATGATAACTTCTTATGTTGGTGTCTTCATCAATTTCTGAATCATAAGAAAACATAAAATATAAATATGCAATTAAACATAGTAATCAACAAAAGACTAATTAAAAAAATGTCATCCTAAATTGTGTTACAGTGCACATCCACTTATAATCAATTATATTATTTAAAATGAATTTTTTCGAGTTTGTTTTATTTTATTATTTAAAATGTAATTTGATGTTAGAAAAGTAAACTATTTTTATTTAAAAAACTGATTCTACTAAAAGGATGGTGGCGGGACGGAAATATCCGACCCATTCTGAATCTATTTGAGTTTTGATTCTTCATCTCTATTTAGGATGAAAGACACAGAATGAAGATTGTTCGAAAATTCAAGTTTGAATATGGAGAAGGTAAAAATCGTTTTCACCCCATCTCGTTGCCATGCCCAATCACCAAGGTTCAAACTTTGATATTCACGGACTTATGTTTAAGTTTCTAATAAGTATTACCACTTCATCTATAGACAAAAATAAAAGTCAAACATAAAAATAAATGTTTTGAAATTAACCTATTCTTATAGAATTAATTATCCTTGTGATCCTCTTAAATATCTCAATTTTTGTTTTTAGTCTCTCAAAATATTTTCTTCAAATAATGATCCTTCTAAATATCTCAAATTTCATTTTTAACCCCTCAAAATATTTCCTTCAAAGAATAGTCCTTCTAAAACTTTTCATCAACATTTTTGGTCTCTAATACTAAAACCGTCGTTAATTTGGTCACTAAATAATAAATCATCGTTAATTCAAAGCTAAGTTGTAACAACCGTCACTAAGTTGTACGAGAGATCAAAAGTGTAGATATAATTTTTTAGAAGAACCATTTTAAAAAAAAAATATTTTGAGAGACTAAAAACAAAATTTAAAATATTTAAGAGGAACACAATCATATTTTAGCAATTTTTATATCATTTGTAATTTTTATTCCTCCTCCCTATGGAATGGGCCGGTTTCTTTTAACAAAAAAATCTAAAAACTTATACACAAGAATGGGCCGGTTTCTTTTAACTTTTAACTCTTTTTTTTTTAATTTAAAAAAAATAATTTTTATGTAAATATTTTTTTTAAATAATAAAAGTTTTTCTTTAAAATTGATTTTTTACTAATTGAAAGATTAATTTTAACATCTTTCAACATAAACATATATTATAGAAAATTAAAATATATCAAAGCACAAAATTTTCAAAAATAATATATTTAAAAAATAATTTTTATTAAAAACTATTTAAAATAACTTTAAAATTAAGTGATTTTTAAAATTTTAATATTTAAAAAAAGTTTTAATAAAATGTTAAAATATTTAAAATAATATTTTAAAAATAACTATTCAAATTATAACTTTAATTAAAAACTCTCTTTTAACAAAAAAATATAAGACTATAAAAAAACTAAAACAAACAAATTCAACGTGGTTTGTCATAAATCTATGCATACAATTTTAAGCAAATTTATAATTGCTAAATAATTTGAAAGAGAATAGAGTTAGCATACTAACCTTATAAGCAATGATTACATTTTAATATTTGTAACATATTTGAGGAGCATGTCAACAACTTCATTTGAAACCTTTGAACCTGATTTCTTTAAGTTTTTAATCTTAGCATCTGTCTCTTCATCAAGCCTTTTTACATTTGTTCCTGAGTTCCCAGTTGTCTAACAAAAAATAATTGCAACTTATTATTTAAATATTTTTAAATTAAATTTTAAAAAATTGTAAAATATTTTCACACTTTTGGTAACATATAAAGTAAATGTTGTGTATACCTCTGAAATTGACTTTTGATATTCTTCTTCCATGTGAGTTCTATATTGAGCTGCCTCTTTCTCTGCCTCATCTTTTGCCTGCTTCAACCTTTGAGTCCTCACTAAAACCAAGTATACGATTGTTTATACATACGATAATCAGATGTACGAATTTAAATCTGTGACATTCTATTTATTTATTTTTAATAAATATATTTTTTAACTATATCTTATTTAACGATGTATCAGTGTCGTGTTTCTGTGTTCGGTTGTATAAGAATAGAAAACGTTGAATCTTACAATTTCTTGCAGTGTTAACAATGTGTTGAGCTTCTTGTTCAGCAGTTAGAAGCATTTGAATGCCACCTTGACCTTTGAAGGGATCCATGATAACTATAGATCAAACAAAATCAACATTCATAGAAATTAGAAAAAAATAAATCAAAATAGCATTAAACATTATAAATTAGATGAGAAAATCACAATAGTTTGAAGAAATTTAACATCAAGTTCTTACCAAAAGAAAGAAAACTATTCCAAAATAAGGTGTTGTAGAAATGAAAAACTTTGTTATCATTTGATGAAGAAATTGTTCTCAAATATTAATTTTCCGAAAAAAATGTAAAATAGTTTTGTTACATACCAAGTCAAACTGCGCACTTTGTGTGATGGGATTGGAAAGTTATTCATTAGAAAAAAATATTTGATTTATTATTGTTAAAAAATCAAAGAAAAATAAATGATTCAATAATTGATGTTATAATTTTAGAAAAATTGTTAATTTTTCATAGGGAAATTTTACAGGATAAGATAACACTATGAATTTTGAACGAAGCTATTGGATTGGCTAATTTTTACACAGCTCATGTATATTTTGTGAAAGACAAATATGTTTTGTTTTTTTTTCTTTTACATTCAATTATTTTTTTTCTTCACATTCTTACTAAATATCTCTCTGAAAAACATCCTCCCTAATTTGAAAGAGTATTTTTGTTAATATTTTATTTTTAAATTTTTTTCTCAATGTATTCCAAATTTTAAAATATACATCAAATTACTTCTTTTTTTCATTCTTCATGTTTTGGGTCGCCCGATAGCTCAAAAGATGAGAGGCTCAATTGCATGAGAGTCTAACTCAAAAGACACTTTTACGAAGTAAGTAACAACTAGGTAGAACTGTGCCAAAGGATCAGGTATCTGATCCCTTCCGTTCAAGGATCACCCATCTTCAGATTTGATCAAACGATTCTCCACATCTGACGCCAGAGGATACAAGATGGTTCTAACTGCCCCAATATATAAAGACCGTCACACACTGAGACTCATGATTCTCTCATTCATACGCTCAAACTACTTTCTCACTCATTCATTGACTTGGGCGTTGAAGGGATAACCTTGAAAATCCATCTCTGCTCTGCCGTACTAGAAGATCACTCCATCATATTAAAAATATTTTTCATTCGATCTCCACCTATTTATTGTTTATATACAGAACATTAATGTCGTATATGAGAATCACCTCATGATTCTCACGTATCTCCACGATTATACCCTTCTGATTCTAAAGTCATGTATTGGCTAGAATAATCTTTCTAGGAAAACGATGATAATAGCTGATCTAATTGTTAAAATCACCAAAAGTTCATCAGCCTCAAAACCATTCTCCTACCTCGCAGTCTCTCCGATTCGTGTTGGATCATCTAGGAAAGAGAAAGTAAATGAAAAATGTACGAGACTAGGCTCTTCAAGATTGTTTATGGCGAAGATGATGCACTAAGAAAAATATATTTTATGGTTCTAAGAGAACAAAAAGGTGGATATGATTCCCAATGCAGTGCTTCCATTGCTCGCAATTTGCGCAATACCTAACCACATCGTCATATGGATTCTTATTGATGACAAAAGCTCTTACGACGTCATGTACACAGACGTATTTATGAGATTGGGGATAGGTGATATGGATCTCACATCATATGAAGGTAGGAGTTCAACGACTTCGCCACTCGCCCACGCAGAGTCGTAGAATTAGTGGTTTCTTTTGGTGAAGGGATAAACACGAGGATCGTCTATGTGTGTTTCTTAATGATCCCTTGCAAAAACGTCTACAACTGCATATTTCGAAGGTTTTTTTTTCATGACGCTAAACGTAGTGACTTTTGATATCCACCTGAAGATGAAGTACCACAACAATTATGGCGAATCAATTTCATTCCAGCAGATTTACATGGACCCCGCCTAATTCACAAAACTTTACTAATGGATCCTCTAGTAACCACCATAACTCCTAAGAAGAAAGTGAAGAAAACTCATGTTTGTTGCTCTCACGGATGACCTCGATATATGTGAAAATGATATCATACTGGGTGAAGAGCTTAATTCACCATTAGAGCCCAAAGATCCATCTGCATATGAGCTTATTTATAGGCCTCAGTGAAGAACATACTCATTGAATGCCTCAGAGCCAATGTTGATCTTTTGCAATCTCTTCAGACGAAATCTCCGACATAGACCCAAGTGTAGCCTGTCACTGATTGAATATTGGATTGGGCCCTAATATCTTATGTTGAACGACAAAGATATTTATTTCATGATGTCACTATTACGAGGTCACTTGGAGGCACAAATATCTTTATTTTGGAATATTGTGATTCTTTGGATAATTATTTTTCATTAGGTCATCATTAGGGGTGGAAAACGGGCATGTCCGTCACGTTTAGGCCCGTCCCAATAAAGCCTGAAAAAAACGGGGTGGGGCGGGACAGACATCTTTGAGGGTGTGGGTCTAAAACATTGTCCTGTCCCGCATAAAAGTGGGGGCAGGACGAGACGGGCCCGCATGTATTGAATCTTTTAGGCCTAAAAATTACAAAATTATATGTAAAAGCCCACAAAAAATGAGGCGAAGCAGAACAAACACATTAGAGAGTGCGAATCTAAAATGTCGACCTGCCCTACAAAAATGTGCGGACAAAACAAGTATGTCCAACGGACTGGACCTATTTTGTCACCCCATTTATTATATAGGATCAAGATGAAATATGTCATTTATTTGTCAAGCTATCTCAGATGTTTGACTAGGTACGAACAATAACTATATTAATAAAATATAAACAAAATGTCACAATAATGTCTAGTAAAATATTAAAAAAAACACTTAAAATTATATCTAGTAGGTTGTAAAGTGAATATGCATTTATAGATATCTTAGAAAATTTGGGTGTTACACCAGCTTATTGGCCATGAATTACTACTGTATTCCAATGATATAAGAAAATTTCACATCTTTACATGTTTCCAGCTCCATCGGGAAACCCCATACGACCAGTTCATAAAGAGATCCTCAAGATAACACATGCTACAATACTATTGATGTGTTGCCTCGATATGCTCATATCATCACTTTAGTCCAGGGTGCCAACGATAAAGAATAGGAATAGGAATGAACATCTGCATGAGATACATTGTAGGTGATATTAACAGAGACACAAGGTGTTCTATAATTATTGAATATTTAATGTATCTGACATATAATATTGTCTAAATACATCATTTATTCAGTAAATATAAATTTTTTGTTGTTGTTTATAATAGTGATCCAATGGTGTATAACTATTCAACCTTCTTAGTAGATAGACTATTTCATATTATTTGTTTACAGTTTATGAAACAATTGAATTTAATTTTTAAATAATTATTACTCCCTCCATCTCACAATGGTCTATTTAAAATAAAAGATTGTCCTAAAATAAATTACTCATTTCAAATTTCAATACATCTTTTTCAATTTTATCCTCTAATTATTATTACTTTCACCATTCCTATTACATGATAGAAGCACTTTAGTAAAAATATCATTTTCTCTTTCATTTATTCATTTTTTTTAATATGTGTGAAATGGTCAACTGAGTCACTCATTGTGAGACGAAAGGAACATTATTTATTATTTATGAGTTATAAGTTACTCCTTCTGTCCCAAGTTATAAAAAACATAATTAATGTTGTATGAGACAGAGAAATTATGCATTACTTTACAATTTTACCCTTCATTTGCTATAGATGAAAGAGAAGTTTAAAGAATTTAAAAAAGAAATGGTAATAAATTATAGAGGGTAAAAAAAATCATTAATGTTACAATGAAATTGTAAAGTGATTTATAATTTAGAATAATTTTTTTTAACAAAGTAATTTATAATTTGGAATAGAGTGAGTATAAGATAAGGATATTTTATGAAGTTGCATTACCTCTACCTTCTAAAATTTATATTTTGATTGTTTGTTTTTTAATTTTTGGTTTGTTTATATTGTTATTGAGTCTCTCCACTTGATTGCGCACATTAGGATTGAGTTCTAAATTTGTTTTTTTTTTTCTGCATGCATAATTCAATCCGTTTGATTATAGTGTAAGCAATATGTTTTTAGTCAATTTATTAAGTTTTTAATCAAGAATCACATTTAAAAATAATTTAAGTCATGACAAAGTTGAAATCTCAAAAACACTTTCAATTTTGCAAAAGTTGATATTCTGTAAGTGTGATCCGAATTACACACTTTGACGACTCAAATAAGTATTATTTAATGTGTATAGATTGTTTTATGTTGTCATGATTCTAATCAGACAAAGAGTGCATATTTTTGGATTTAGATATGTAAATGTGATTTAAATAATATGACTCGAATCATGACTCAAATCAGAATACGTATGACTCAAACCACATAGTTGATTATTTTTTATTTCTTAGGTCTTGATTCAAATTATTTGATCTTTTGACCAGTCTCATACTCATTGTTTATTTATGACTCAATTCAAATAACATTTTCCTCTCATTTTTATGCTAGATCTCCAACACATATAAGAACCATTTTTCTCAAAAATCCATTTAGCTTTTAATTTTAGAAATGTAAAATCTTGTAGAATTTGCTAAGCACACTGTGAGCTCAAACTGTCATGTTGGAATATGTGAAATTAAGTGATAATGAAGTCTTATTTATGTGAATATTTCTTATGCACTTTAATGCTATATGTTTGATTCAAGACCTAATCAATTTATAATTGAATAAAAGTTTGTTAATTTGCAGTAATATTTTAAATAAAAAAATCCTAAAAATTAATTTGGTTAACTAATTAGTAGACATAAGTCATTCTAGCCGTAATAGTTAACATAATAAGTTTTACTTGACTGCTTAGACAACATAAGAGAATAGTAATGAATCATTGTATTGTATATCCTTACATCATTCACAAACACCACAGAATTTTTAATTTTGATCACATATATCATATCACCACACTTCATTACAAATATTTAATGAATCATTAAATGAACTATTTTCCAATCGTTTTTCCCAAACTTTAATCTTTATTTTCATATAAAAAGTCGACTTTTGTCCTATCAAAAATCTTAATCTTTATTTAATTTGTGTTGCATAATTAATATCAATGTTGTTATTTGGTTAGTTTTTTTTAATCATGAATTAACTTGTCATTTTATTTATTTAATGACATTTACTTACATAAAACACTTATTAGAAAAAAATATTTTTTTCTCATCACTAGCTATTTTTCAAAAATCAGTTGACAATACTTGTTTTGTTTGTGCACGTTTAGAAAAACATTGGCTTGAGATACGTAATTTGATAGAAACCTAGAAAGTATCCAAAAAAAAAATATACATTTGTAAAAAAGTGAGCAAATAAATGTTTAAAATCACAATGGGGTATATCTGTATCAATTATTTAATCTAAAAATTAAATAAATAAATAAATAAATAAATAAACTACTCATTTGACATTGTAAGAAAAAAAGATATATGCATAATTGATTCCAAACTAATGATATTAAAGATTTTTCTTTTAAAAAGATAAATGCAACAAGGGTAGTATTTTTAGGAAATAAACTAAGAAATCAAACAATTTCAAATAAGTGTGTTCTAAATTAAAATATAGTAACAATCAATTATCAACAATAATTATCAGTGTCATTGCAAGAAATATTCATTTCAGACCAAATGTTTTTTCAAGATTGGAATGATTCTTGCATTTGATCCTTCAAATATGGCACTATATAACTATTGTCCTTCAAATATGGCACTATATAAGTTTTCATGTCCTTGCGAGAGATATCCAGGTGATCACCTGACACGTTCAAAAATTTGACTTTCCCAGCTTCATCTAATGCCCTTAAGCCAATCCAATCTTCAGTGTACAACTTTGTCTGCACAAAACAAATGCGAAAACCAGACTCATGAAGATAGCTGGAGAATTACACACAACACAAGACTATTTCTATTGTAAATTACTTCGATAGATGTCACATTCCATATTTCTACTGTAAACTACTTTGATAGATGTCACATTCCGAATTTAGTGTCCATTGTTGATTGATATGTGAAGATCGTTCGAAATTTTAACGACAACCGTTAAGAATCGCACATCAGATAATATATAGCATGAACATGTATTTATAAATGAGAGCAATTCACACCCTACAAGCTAGTTTTATAGGGTTGAATTAGACTCAGTCAAATTTAGTTGAAGTTGAACCAGCTGTTGAAAAAATCTAGAAACCATGAATGACCACCTTTCTGACATTTTTAAAATACCACAAAACCTTAACAAGACAAACATAATTATAGGAATAGAAGTATAGCTTCCTATAAATTAAACCAAAAGTAAAATATAATAGGGGTTGTAAACACTTTATATTTTCTCTATAAAAATCTCTAGCAGTAAAATATAATAGTGGGGTGTAAACACTGTATATTTTCTCTATAAAAATCTCTAGCAGTCCGAAAACGTAGGTGTTATTGGCCGAACTCCGTAATCAATTTGTGTCACTTATTGCACATTTATTTTCAATTACACAAATATGACATTACATAAAAGTTTAGCATAATATTTCTTAACAATTGATATCAGAGTTGGTTGAAAATTTTACAATTTTTCGCAAGAAATTGTTAGAAACGATCCAGAGGAGAAGTCATACTTGAGTGGGGGTGATGACTGAAGACGAAGAAAAGGAGAAATTGTTTTTTCTTTTGCAATGTTGAAAGCAACATTACGTGATAACGTCAACCGGATGACTCCAAGGGCTTGCCTATCAAGAAGAGTCCACTCTTCATCTTTCATGCTTTCATGCCAAAGTCCTTGGAGTCCAAACTGTATACAACTTTATATGTTACAGATAATCCTTGATCTGCATCTTCCAAAAGCCAAAGTCCAAACCAGTAGCCATCACTCCCACTCAAATATGATTTTTCCTCTGGATCGTTTCTAACAATTTCTCGCAAAAAGTTGTAGAATCATCCAGCTTTGATGCTAGTTGTTAAGAAAAATTATGCTAAACTTTTATGTAATGCCATATTTGTGTTGGTGAAAATAACTATGGATATGTGACACCAATTGATTACAAAATTTGGACAATAATGGGTACGTCTCCAGACTGCTGCGGATCCTTATAGAAAGAGAAATATATAGTGTTTACAACACACCTAAAACACACAACTCAGCTCAAATGCCCAGAAGTTAAACTATTTTTCTCTCTATTTTTCTGTTTTTCTCTCTTTTTCTTTACTTCTTGCTGGCTTTGAATTGTGTTATTTTGTTGTTTTACTTTTGGCTTAATTTATAAGAAGCATCTCTATTTTTTTCTCTTGTTTTTCCCTCTTTTTCTTTACTTCTGGCTGGCTTTGAATTGTGTTATTATTGTTGTTTACTTTTGGCTTAATTTATAGGAAGCATGGGAGGCTAGGCTCCATTGCTTTCTATTCCTATAACTATTAATTATGCTTCTCCATTATCGGTTTTGTGTTATTTTAAACAAGTTAGAAAGCTGGACATTCATTGTTTCTAGACTTTTTCAACAATTGGTATCACCTCTGCTATTGGGTCATCCACCATTTATGTCTATACTCGAGATGTCTAGTCCTAAACAATCCTCACTCTACAAACAAGTCACATTCCAAAAAGTACTCTTCCTATTCCTCATGTTTGAGACTTGATCGGTGTTGGTTTGACAAAGCAATAAAAAATGAATATGCGCGCCTCAAAACTCAACTAATGTTGTTTTCTTGTTTTTGTTGAAACAACACAGACCAAGTTACCGTCTCAGCATAAGGACAAGGAAAACCGCAAGCTTCTACTTCCAAGGAGCGTCGTCAATTGTCTTTAAATTTAGAAGATTTTTAAGTATTGGTCCACACTAGAACCCATCTCGAAACAGATAGAAGTTAGGTAAACAACAATTCAAAAGCAAACTAAATGTATGAAATGTTTATATTACCTGCTGTGGTGGTAAAACAGAATGTAACGCTCCATCTGGATAAAAACCAAACCACGCTGTTTCTTTCGGTATAAGAATGGTATCGTGGTCGAACTAGTTTTTGTGCAAGCAAATAGAGAAAGAGAGATAAGGCGTAGTGACAAATATTTGTAAACAGGAAAGTTAAAACCTAACAAGAGAGATCAGAAGACATTATGATACATAGTTCTTTTAACGCACCATAATAAGGACCAAGTTTTCTAAGCTAGAAAATCTTTGCTTGTAAGTGGAATTCCTCTTATTGACGATTTCATTGTTAAGCTTTGGAAGGAACTTACACCCCTTAAGGTAGCCAGCAATATCCTGCAGAAAAAAGAAACAGATTATTTTCTCCTTTCATCTAGTAGGGAAATTTGATTGGACATAATATCATTGATCAAAGATAGTATACTAATGTGTCGACGCCAGTATTAGTCTAATAAAATGGAATCATGGAATGTGCAACATGGGTTCCGCATTGGTGTTCGACACCATACCAACACATGTTGAACACTTGGAAATCTTCAATTTGATGTGTGGGTGCTACATGTAATCCAAGTCGAACAGGCTAACAGAAACTTATACTGGACTGATACTTCAGTAAAATGAATGCAATTGATAAACGACTGAGATGTTTGAAGATTAAAAGAAATGTCAGACAAAAATATCATCCAAAACAGAGGTGCTTGAGAAAAGCATGATCATACTCACTATTGGCATTTTAACATATCCACTGGGAGCAAGTAAATTCTGCATGAACACATTGGATAAAGTCAGGGAAGTATACCATATATGTTTTACAAAAGGATTTTAGAAGAGAAATATCTTCAAAATGAAAGTACAAACTACATAATTATCATATGAATCAAATAAAAAGAACAAAAGGGCAAAGCTGAAACCTGGACTAGGTTGCTGTAGAGCCCAAATTTTATTACACTGTCAATAAGAGTGCATACATTCTCAGACTGAAAAAAAAAAGGAAAAAAAATTATATTAATCATTAAAATTTAACAATATTTAACAGCTTCGTTATTAATATTTTAAATGTTTCTACTCAATCAACAGATATGGCAAGTTAAACGTTAAGGATCAAGATTCAAGTCTTCCTGGCCTTCCATGTGCCTAAAATAAATTACAAAGGAAATAAGATATTTTCCTATCATTAATCAAGAAAGGAAGCAAGGTGTGTGGATGGAATAGATTACAACCAACCAATACATAACCATTTTGGAAAGAATAAACAAGAAAAAAGCTGGCAAACTATGAGACTCATTTCAAAAGTTTAGTTTTAGTGTTGTTAATGGCAGATTGCGGAAAATAGTGGACTGTTCAAATTCCGCTATATAGCGCCGCTATAGGTGTTATTTGAAAAACCTTTGTACTAAATTAAGTATAGTGGAACACTAGCGGCTTGTTCAAATTTCACTATGCTAGAACGCCACTATTTGACAATTAATTGGTCCACCTGATTTTTTTGGGGGCGCGGGGTTTGAGGTGTACAATACAGGGCAGGTGGCAAGAGCCTCACAACTACTGATTTAAAGAATGTATCATTTCATTTGTCTCTGCACTTTAACATAGAAAATCATCGTCTAGTGGATCAAATTCATCTTTACTGCTCTTAACCTTAGAAAAAGAAAAATAGAGAATATAGAAGAATGACAGACTTTCTGAATACAGTAATTGAATGATCACATACCCCACATAATGGAATTGAAGCAGTGCCAGCATGTGGACCACCCAGAGATATAAAATTCTTAACCTGAATAACATACAAAGAATAAAAGTGAAACAAACTACATAAAATATTGGTAGAAATCGAATATGTACCAAGAGCTAAGTAAACTTAAAGGATATAGTGTTAGAGGAAAGAAAATCAATACCCAGATTGATAACATCATACTAATATGATGTGAATCATATGTTACAAAAGGTAAAATGCCTATCCATTTTTATATTATTATACTAGATGCATAATTCTAATTTATAGTAAACAAGTAAGTTCTTACCGGAGGTCCACCATCACAAAATTCAATAATCCCTCTACCAATCACGTTGCCCTGATAAACCAAAGAACCAATATTCTGTTAATATAGGATTTTTTAAATTGAAATGCATAAATATTCAAACACTAAGCTGGCTATTACAAGTTTTTGTTTAGTTAAAATAGAAAATGCATGTATCTATCCCAAAAAACTAAATATCAGAGAGGCCACGATCTATCCCATTAATAAGGAATTCTTTTATTGAAATGCATGTATAGCCAAACTCTAAGATGAGATTTAGCACAGTAATAATAAGCAGGTCTAGTAGGAGATTAGAGTCCCAAATGTAGGCAATGTGGCCACATTTACCAACCTGCAGCCCCCGTGTCAAACAGTGGAGTGTGGGAATCATGAGAGGGATTTGACTTTAAATGGGAGGACATAAAAGAAAAATGGGGTATGAAATAAGTTTCTGAGGCATTGACGGGATAAATCACGGGCTCTCTCAAATGCCTCAACTCAAACCAAATCATTTTCCTCTTAACCACACACAAACTGATATCACACCTTTTTTAGCTGCATAAGAGAAACAATACTGTATACTTCCCTCTACTTGAGTAATATGATCCCATCTCTATCATTTAATCTCCTTAAAAAAATGCCAGAGTAACACTATAATTGAACACAAATAAGCCGGAAAAGAACATGCATAATTTTCTGGTTTGATTGTATCTATAACCCAATAGGGTGAACAAATCGGGTTAGATGTCCCGGTTGCTAGTTGGCGATCTAAACAATAGAGGTCAGTATAGGTTTAGCTTTGCCCATTTATTTGTGTTAAAAATCTCACATTGGATAATATATGGCCTGAGCATGTGTTTATAAGTGGAGGCAGTTTTCACCCTACCAACCGATTTTGTAGGGTTGAGTTATGCCCAATCACATTTCTTGACATAGTATCAAGAGCCTCATTTAAGAGTGTGTCACCACACTTCAGTTGTCTAGTCCTGAGCGTGAGGGGTGTGTTAAGAGTCCCACGTCGGATAATATATGGCATGAATATGTGTTTATAAGTGGGGGCAGTCCTCACCCTACCAACCGATTTCGTAGGGTTGAATTAGGCCCAATCACATCTCTCGACAATTTGCAACAAGATTTTATGTTTCATTTTCTTTTACACCTCTACCATTTATTTGAACTAGTAATTATAGTATTTATTTTAAAAAACAAATACACATAGGAACCTGCAAGGCATATTATATATAGAAACATAAATATATTATATCTATACAGATCTGTGCATTTAGTTCGTAAATATTACATTATCGCAGGGTTCAAATGTTCTCCATACAAGCAAAATAGATGAAATTTGGCATCTTAAAGATTAATCTTTACAAAATTCTCAGACAAAACTTAACTGGATCTAAGAACATCAAAGGACAAATCAACAGTCTCACAATATTGATTGCAAAAAACAAAAAAAAGTAAGGTTATAGTTGCAAATAACAGATTTACCTGAGAAAGTCCAACAATGTTGTAACCTTGATTTAGATCTTTCATTTTCTTAACCTATTGATAGGAACAAACACTTATTTAATAACAAATTACAATTAATTACTGGGACAGAAAATTACCAAACAACGTCACCACCTTCTCACAGGCAATAGCCGTCTGCAAGGATAGAAAGTAAATAAATGGTTATTAAAGTGCCAAACTCCAAATTCAAATATAATCATGGCATTTTATTCGAGAGTCACCTGTTTTATTAGGGGCTTGGTCCAAGAAGTCCACATTCCATTTCCAATTTCTCTATAGATAGAACAAGTACAAATAACTAAATAAAGAATTGTTACATCCCTAATGTAAATTTACATGGTTAAAAGAAATTCATATCTATTACTAAGGTTATGATAGGACAGAGTGATAACATCTGCATACAAATTCTCTATTTAAATTAGTTTCAGCCATAATGTGAAAGATTTTGCACAACTGCCTCTACCTAAACTATCTGGTCCTTGGAATATAGTCTTATACTATACGATAAGGGCACACAACCAAAAAGCAAAATAACACTAAAAATGAGAATAATAAATATAACAACTTTAATAATAGCATACAGGCAATATCCTCGAGAACCAGACCAATCACTTAAAAGCTTCACAAAGTTTTTGACTCCTCCATTCTTGCACTGATCTCCAATACCTGATAAAAAGTCCAAACACAAAATCAGTATCGGATGTTTATGGCTGACTATCCAATAATTTTGCATAGATCTAGTATTCTTGCTAAAATATGCATTCAATCTGAATATCATACAACATTCATTTTGCAATAATACTTTTTCGTAACCCATGTTAGGTTCAACTCCTATCAAGATCCCCAAGTTTTAATGATTGTTATTATGATTTTCCTGGTTAATGCTACTTTTCTTTCAAGTATATCTTTTTCTATCTTAACTAGGATTTCCTTTAAACAATAAATTTCATTTAATTATGTTGTTTCCTATTGTAACAAGGTTTTGGAATAAATATTCAAGAAGTTGTATGACTATTCTCCAATGAGTAAAATTATACGAACAATACTTTCTCTTGAAGGTAACAAACCCCTCAAATTGGTCTCCCCTACCTCTCTTTTCAAATTCATAACACTCTGAAGAACCATAGGATTATCCTAAGATATCAAGAGCCACAAGGTTGGACGCCGACTACAAAGGAAGTCCAAGAGATGATGACTATATAGACAAGGCTTCCAACAACCAACTTAAAGCTATAATAGAAGCAAAGCTCCACAAGAAGATGGAGTTGCTAAAGCTATTAATATTTCAAACTGTTTTGATCATGTAAACTCAAAAAGTAAGGGAGTGACTGGAGCTCTAATTGAAGAAGGGACACCATAGGACAACCACGCAATACCTATTATGTCTCTTCTGCTAAGTATATATCATGAACTTCCATCAAAAACCGGATGCTTGGGATGAGCCAATTGCGATCCTCCACATGTCAACAGGGTTTCAAAAAAGTTCAGCGACCACCATTTGGGTCATGACATCAAGATTTTTGGATGTCTCCACGACTGCGATCGAGGATACATCAACACTGCAACTCTCCTCATTATCAGGGATTGCAACTCAACTGTGATTAGGATTTAAGATCTCGAGTCAACCCTCCTCAAAACATATCAACCAACAAAAAATGAGCAAGAAGAAAAAAACTAAACTAAATTTCCAAAGAATATAGACAAGCTTAAATTACTAGTAACCCAAACCGGTCTTTTGACCATGATCTCTTCTGTTATGTATACAATAACTTGAATTTCCTCACTGTAAAGGTAGGGACCCTAATGACATGGATTACTACTTTTTCATTTCCACCATACGCCAAAAGCTTTTATTAATCTTAACGAGGATTCGATATAAGAGATATGATATGATTTGTGTGAACTTTGAAAGTTTCATTGGTTCCTACTTGGAATGAATCAATTGCAAGTCTCATAACTCAGCTCAACCTACTTTTTTCAACAGAAAAAAGCCTCTAACCGCAATCTAGGTTGTAAAATCAATTTCTTGATGTCTTCATTACCGCAACTAAGGTCACATTACATCAACCACAATTTAACCGTGATTCTCCTCTATGAAGCACAAATACCGGAAACACAAATATCTACACTGACAAGTCGACACGAATAATAATTTGAAAAAATGAATGAATTAAATATAATCACAAGTGTCAGTGTCACTCGTGACACACCTTTTTTCATATGTATCAGTGCTACCATAGATTCTCCTTATTATCAAGGATTGTGATGCAACATAACAGTCATTCAAAACCTAGGTCAAACTAATCCATATTCAGAACTAAACTAAGCTAAAACTCAACTTAAAGTTCAACAAAATCAACGATAGCTTATCCAACATATAAAATCGAAACAAGAAACATATCAGAAAAGATTGCAACATAAACTATGCATGATGAAAAATTACACGAAGTTATTTAAATTAAATTAAAGAAAAAGCTCATAGTTGAAGACAATTTATCAAACGAAAATTCAGTAAAAAGTGATTAAGAAACACAATTCGATGGAGAATTTACGCATATATTAAAAATTGAAGAGAACGATGAAGAAGAAGATGCGAACCATGCAAGACGATGAATGGAAGAGATTGCGTAAGAGCGATGGATCCGAGAAAGAAGAGCACAAGAAGCACTACTCCTTGGTTGCGCATTTTCAAACGAAACCAAGTGAGTGAGCGATGAATCAAATCACGGAACAGAAACTATATTTAAATTATTCATTTCTAATTATTTTTTCGTTTCTAAGTTTCGGGTTTGGTGAGAGTAATCAAATTTCAATTATTGTTATTTTTATTTGTGATTTTAATAAATTTGAAAGCTTTGGGATAAAAGGAAGGAATGGTTATTGGTTTGAACAAATTCTAGAATTTTGTATCCAAGTAATTTGCATTTTTAAAACAAAATCCCAAAATAATCTATACTTTCGTTTATTTTATCCTATTTTAGAGATGGTATTAGCCCACCCTCAAATTTTTTTTTTTTTTTTATATTATAGAAATTTCCAATAATATCTCTAAAAATTATATTATTATATAAAAAACACTCTTTGTTTTTTTTGTCGCTTCTTTTTTTTTTTCCCGCAACGGATAATCTCTTTAAAACACGACGCCATCTCTATTATTAAGATTGTTCATCGACAACAAATAACCAACGACGAGTAGTTTTCCGATTCTTCCTTAACTTTGATTGTTGATTGTTGATTGTTAATTTTGAATAAATGATATTGTTGATTGTTGATTTTGAATGAATGATGTTGTTGGTTGTTGTTGATGATGCCACTGTCACAGGCCGACAACCACCTCTCTTATAACAATAAGTTAAAACTTGTGCTTTTATTGTTATAACTTATAACAACAAGTCTGTCAAAAAAACTTATAACAACAAGTCTGTCAAAAAAACTTATAACAACAAGTTTTATTATGATTGAATTTCAGTATTGTTTTCAAATAATTTATGTCAGGACTAAGAATGATAATGATTGTTGATTGTTAATTTTGAATAAATGATGTTGTTGATTGTTGTTGATGATGCCACTGCCATCTTTATTTGTTGATTGTTGATTGTTGTTGATGATACCACTGCCACAGTCACTCATGTTATAACAATAAGTTAAAACTTGTGTTTTATTGTTATAACTTGTAACAACAAGTATGTCAAAAAAATTTATAACAACAAGTTTTATTATGATTAAATTTTAATATTGTTTTCAAATAATTTATGTTGAGACTAAATTATGTTCTTCTAAAGCAGAAGAAATAAAGATGAAAAATAGAAAAATTAATCATTTTTTTCAGAGGAAAGTTTGTAAGAATGCTTTTACATCCGAACTTATTAAAGTTTTAAAAATCGAAGAAGTGATAACTTCTATGTCCCAACCAGTTGAAGTTCCATCAACGGAAGAAGTGATAACTACTATCCCTCAACGAGTTAAAGTTCCATCAATTCAACTTTCTAGTAAACAACTTTGTGATTATTACTACTTAAATCTTTATATGCAATATAATTTTCATATTCAATTTAAATATTATAGTTTATTTTAGTGGTCCACCCCAAATTTTTATTTGATTCTCCACTGCTCATTAGCCTTAAGAGGTGTCTCCAATTGGGTTTGAGACATCATATGGTATTGTCAATCCAATTGGCGACAATGTTGTTAAATTAGAAGTGTGTCACCAATTAGTTTGGAGACATGGTGTGTTGTGTAATTTTACTATAAATAGAGGTGGTGTGATCCATTATTTTAACATCTATTCTCATATTCTTGTATCAATGATAACATGTATCGTCGTCGCTACAAAAAAGTGATTTATTTGAGAGCAACCTCTGCATCATAATTTAGTGTCTCCTTTCAATTGTTGTAACCTTAGATTTTGATATATTAATAACTTTTTGTTACAACAATGTTAACAACAAACATCACCCCGACTTAAACACACTTAAAAACATCAACACTTTTCAACAAAAAACCAAATATCACAAAACGAACAACAACTCTAAATAAACTATACATACAACATATATCAAAATAGATAAACACGATATTTCTAACTGATTCCAATAATCAAACTGATATCATTTGGTCCAAACATCACTCCCCTCGCATCTTTGTCGGTCTTAATTCACACCTACCCACGAAAAGCATCGTGTCTCTCAATGCTTCTAATTTTTTTTGCCTTCAGAAATGTCTCTGCGCCGTCTAACTAACAATTCAACTCCCTCTTTAGTTGCTTGAAACTTTGGATGTTCTAGAAGAGCATCTCCATCGAAGGCTTGTCTCTCGAAAAAATCATTTGCCGTCTAACTAACAATTCAACTCCCTCTTTAGTTGCTTGAAACTTTGGATGTTCTAGAAGAGCATCTCCATCGAAGACTTGTCTCTCGAAAAAATCATTTTCCCGTAGCAGCGACGATACATGTTATCACTAATACAAGAATATGAGAATAAATATGAAAATAATGGATCACACTACCTCTATTTATAGTAAAATTACACAACACACCGTCTTCAAACCAATTGGCGGCACCTTTCTAATTTAACACACGGTCGTCAATTGGATTGGCAACACAATATTGGGCACATCTCTTAAGGCTAATGAGAAGTCGACAATTGAGTTAGCACTAACACTCAATCTCACTCCAAAGAGATACTTTAGAAAATAAACTGAAAAGTGGGTTATTTTGATTTTTTTTTGAAAATATGGATTATTAGAGTAAAAAATTCAAAATTTGAATTCAAATCAAGCTATAGTGTTTGGATTGAGTATTTAATTGAACTAAACTAATAAAATTCAATATTAATTAGTATGGATAATAATTAATCATCTCATAAAAAAAGTGTATTATTTAAATTTTTCCATTGTCTCAAAATAATAAGGGTATTATAGTAAATGATATTCATTTTATCATTAAAATCAATATATGTAATCATTTTCTTAAGAACTCTATATTGTTTAAATTTTTTTTATAAAGTATTCGATTTCAAGAAGAAGAAAATGAAACGTCATTTGTAACATTCAGAACCTATGTGAAGACAAAAAAAAAACTAATGATTTTATATTATAATAGAAAATTAGTGATGTGAATTAGATATTTTTAAAAAATATTTGTGTGTATTTGTTTTATGTATCTGATCAATCCAACTCAAATCAATTTGTTATTTTTCGATTTGATTCGGTTTGACTTTGTTGCAAAAATATACAAATTCAATCCAAACCAATTCATATATTTTTTATTCATTTTAACATTGTATTTATTTTATATTTAATTTTAATAAATTATTTTAAATTAAAATTTTTCTAAATTTAATCATTCAAACAATAAAATTTATATAAATATCTCTTTTAAGACAATTACATGGATCCGAATATGTAAATTTTCATCTATTTTGGAATTTTTTTCATATTTATTAAAAGTTAAATTATTATTCTTTAAAATTATATGAATTTAAAGATAGTGCACTGTCAATATAAAACAATTTTACAATCAATTAAAACTCTTACATTTATCATGTCATTTCAGTATTTTAAAAATAAAATTAGAATTTATTCTGATACATGTCTCTCATTTGTTCACAGTATAAAAATATTTTATACGATTAGTGTATTTTCTTTTTTCTTCAAATCATATTCCCTTAACAAATCTCTAATTTAAACAAATGTTAATAATTAACGTGCCTATAATTAGAAGTTGCAGCTCCTTATGCAACAAAAAATTGTCTTAGCAGGCACCCAAGTTATCTCACAAATTCACAATTAAAGTTATTTGGGTTTGCTGTAAAACTAATCTTTGAATAAGCATCGAAACGTTTAATTATTTTACATGAAATCGAACTAAGCAATAGAAGAAATTTCGTTACTTTTAAGAAAGTTATTTTTCTATCATTTTCTACACTCTAAAGATAAGTTTGGATAAACTTATAGTATTATCAGATTTTTTTATTACTATAAATATTCATGCAAAATTTTATATAATTTATGTATATGGTAAATAATAAACTAATATTACATTTTTTATATGATAAAGTTGTTTATATAAAATACTTTTAAAATTTTGTGAAAATAAACTAAAAATATATAAAAAAATATCATAAATTGTTTAATAAACTTTTTTAAATAGTTTGATAAAATTTATGATAAATATGTTAGATCTTGAGAAGACGCATCAACATTGGTTAAGAGTAATACAAGTGAGAAAGACGCCACATATTTATCCAAAATTTTAAAGTGATGAGTGTGTGATATCTCCCACTTATAAATGTAAGTCTCCACATTTATAATCAATGTGAGACTTCAATTCACACTTGACTTTATTATTCTCATCACTTTTCTTCAAATGTGAGTCTAAAATGCTCTTCTCAAGTGAAATTTTTTTTGTCCACGTACATTTGTACCACCATTGACACCTCTTTTCTGAGCATTTCGATATACTTATTTTTGAATATTTCACTTTCAATAAATAAGCTAATATAAACAAACGCTAAATGATTGTGCAAATTTTTTTTTAAAAATTAATTATTATTTTTATTAGAAAGTAAAGTGGAAAATCTCTCTGCTATATATATATACACTTTTTAAATAAAAGGTTACATAAACTCGTTTATATATGTCAATAGAAGCCTTAAAATAGCAACAAACAAATAAACTATAGAAATAAAAGTGGTAATTAACTTTAATATCTAACTTTCAATTTATCTTGGTTATGAATAAATATAATCTCTAACACTTCCTCTTAAATTGGAGAATGGGGATTGTGAACACCCAACTTAAACAAGAAATTATGGAATGTCTTAGCTCTTAATAATTTGGTGAAAATGTCAACTTGTTGTTGGTGGATTGGCACATGAATATGTTCACAAGCAACTTTAATATGTTCTCTTATGAAATGACAAACAATTTCAATATGTTTGGTTCTTTTATGGAATACATGATTTGATGCTAAATGAATGACCGCTTGATTATCACAACGTAAAGTTGTAGGACATTTACATGGAATTTTAAGAGTGTCTAACAAGTTACAAAGCCAAATGATTTCACTTGTAACATGTGTCATTGCTCTATATTATGCCTCATTAGAGGAATGAGGATTAGTTACTTGTTTCTTTGTTTTCCATGATATTGGCACATGTCGAAGTTTTATCAAATAGCCCGATGTAGATTTTCTTATTATGGGACATGATGCCCAATCTGAATCACAAAAGGTAAATAGCTTAAGATCATTGTTTATGGGTAAAACTATACATTTGTTTGGTGAGAATTTAAGGTGTCAAAGGACTCTAATGGTTGTGTCCCAATGGTCTTAAAGAGGTGTTTGCAAGAACTAGCTCAACACATGAACAAAATATGTTAGTTCTGGCCTTGTGATAGTTAGGTACATGAGGCGGCCAACTTATATTCTATACTTTAATGGATTAGAATATGGAGGTTCATTTGCTAAAGCAAGTTTGTGATTTTGCTTCATTGAGAACGAGGAAGGTTTCGAACCAAGCATGACAGATTCATTTAGAATGTCGAATGTGTATTTTCTTTGACAAATAAACAAATATTCTCGTCCTTGTGTTAGTTTGATGCCGAGAAAATATTTACATTTTCCAAGGTCTTTCATATGAAAGCATTGACTCAAGTATTATTTGAATTTGGCACAAGCTTCTTCGTTATTTTTAGCAGTATTAAGTCATTAACGTAAACTAAGGCTGCTAAAAGATAGATGATTTTGAATATTTGAAAAGATTGTGGTCAACTTGGATCTCTTTGAAACCATAATTTATCAATGATTTTGATAATTTGGAATACCAGTTTCCAAAAGCTTGACGCAACCCATACAAAGACTTCTTTAACCTGATGGAAAATTGCGATCTAAACACAGCGGAAAACAAAACAATTTCCTTTAGTGATCCTTACGAATGAGCATGGTCAGTGATAGAATCGTTACCTCTTTGTGGCGATTTAGATCTTTGATGTAGCGATCACAAGCGTTGATGAAGTGCAACGCCTCTACTCAGTCCACACGAACAGCTTCCGGTCACAGTGCTAGCTGCTTACGAACGGAATTATTTGAGTGAGAAAAGAGAATCAAAAACGAAATTGCATCAAGTGAAAGCTTCATCACAAGGGTTCCTTTTATAGACTCTCTTGTGGGCTGCGGGCTAAAAACCCAATTCACATGATCCATAATAATATTATATATTATTATAATAACTATTATTATAATAAATATATTTATTTTATTATTATTTTATAACCATTATAAAATAACAATAATTATTATTATATTATCCGAATTTCTATTTTTCACTTAAGTGCACCGTACCTTACGGTGTTCCCTTGATTTCTCTATCTCTCATCAAACTGTCCTTATGTGTGTGACCATGTAGGATTTCGTAACGTTGGTAATTATATTAAATTATATATTTAACATAATAAACAGTAAGCGGTATCTAGCAACACATCACTGCTACCCAAGTCACGAAAATGTCATGTGATCTGACAAAACCTTTTTCGTGATAATATATGTTTGTACAATTACCCTTTTTGCCCCTATGTCTATATTGAACACAAGGCATACACTGTGTCATCCTTGTCCAGTTCAATATTGGGCCCTTAGACATTTCTCCTGTTATGCAGGATTGGCAAATTCCATCTAGGACACTCATGTCCCTCAGCATGCTTCGTGGAGTGCCCATCAACTGTCTTTATGATCATCCAGTTACGGATAATGTTTGATCAGCAATAAAGCACCCGACTCTACATCTAGGGTCCATAGTGGTTTCAGGTCGAAGGGTGGTAATACACCATTATCACCATGAGAATAACTTATGACACTTTGCATAACATACTATGTAGTATTCTCATAGCGGGTCAATCCGGTATAAATATTACTCCTAATATTTATACCTATGTCAAGACTTGATAACTCTTTATCCATGATCCATGAGATGTGATCATCAGTCTATCTTCATAATAGTCTCAATGCTTTTAATGTTATCCTACTTTGCAATAAAGCTTGACTACGGATATTTTAAGAATAATGTCTTTATGTTTAATGGGATCTCATGATTAAGTCACACTTAACATTTCATTAAACAGACTAACTATTCTAGGGACTTTATTATTCTGAAAGACAAACATAATAAAGAAATGCATTTTATTATTAAATGAATAATCCGATACAAGTACCAAAAAGTATTGGCCTCTAGGGCTTACACCAACAATCTCCCACTAGCACTAGAGCCAATTAGGCATACCCTTAATACCCATAGATCTAGTATGACCATCATGCTTCTGTTGCGCAAGAGGCTTTGTTAATGGGTCAGCGATATTGTCAAGTGTAGGTACTCTGCATATCTTCACATCTCCCGATCGATTATCTCTCGAATGAGGTGATAACGCCTAAGTATGTGTTTGGATCGTTGGTGAGATCTAGGCTCCTTAGCTTGTGCGATAACACCATTGTTATCACAATATAAACCAATGGGATCCACAATGCTAGGGACTATGCCAAGTTCACTAATGAACTTCTTGATCCAAACAGCTTCCTTTGCTGCATTTGAGGCAGCAATATACTCGGCCTCAGTTGTAGAATCAGCAACTGTTTCTTGCTTTGAACTTTTCCAGCTCACAGCGCCACCATTGAGACAGAACACATAACCAGATTGTGATCTAAAATCATCCTTATCTGTCTGGAAGCTAGCATCAGTGTAACCAATTACATCAAGCTCTTCCTGACCTCCATATATCAAGAATGAATCCTTAGTCCTTCTCAAGTACTTAAGAATATTCTTGACAGCTACCCAGTGAGCATCACCGGGATCAGATTGGTACCTACTCGTTGCACTTAATGCATACGAGACATCTGGTCGAGTACATAACATGGCATACATGATAGATCCTATTGCAGATGCATATGGAATCTTATTCATGCGATCCCTTTCTTCCTTAGTTGAAGGGGATTGTGTTTTTGATAAACACAGACCATGTTGCATAGGTATGAATCCTTTCTTGGAATCATGCATATTAAAGCGTCTCAACACTTTATCTATGTATGTACTCTGACTTAGGCCAAGCAGTTTTTGTGATCTATCTCTATAGATCCTAATTCCTAATATATAGGCTGCTTCACCTAGGTCTTTCATAGAAAAACAATTCCCTAACCAAGTCTTCACTTGTTGCAAGGTAGGGACATCGTTTCCAATGAGTAATATGTCATCTACATATAATACCAGAAACACGATCATGCTCCCACTAACCTTCTTGTAGACACAAGGTTCATCTTCATTTTTGATGAATCCATATTGTTTTACGGTTTCATCAAAACGAAGATTCCAGCTTCTGGAAGCTTGCTTCAATCCATAGATTGATCGCTGTAACTTGCATATCTTTTGGGCATCTTGTGGTATGTCAAATCCTTCAGGTTGTGTCATGTACACATCCTCAAGAAGATTCCCATTAAGGAAAGCAGTTTTGACATCCATCTGCCATATTTCATAATCATGATATGCAGCGATGGCAAGTAAAATCCGAACAGATTTAAGCATCGCAACTGGTGAAAAGGTTTCATCATAGTCAACCCCATGAATTTGTTTATAGCCTTTTGCAACCAATCTTGCTTTATAGGTATGTACCTTACCATCCATGTCAGTCTTCTTCTTGAAGACCCACTTGCATCCTATAGGGTTAACTCCTATAGGAGGTTCTACCAAGGTCCAAACCTGGTTTGTGTACATGGAATCCATTTCAGATTTCATGGCTTCTAGCCACTTCTCAGACTCAGGACCAGTTATGGCCTCTTTGTAGGTCACAGGCTCATCTTGATCCATGAGTAATACATCACCCTGATCACTTATGAGATATCCATATCTCTCAGGTTGGTGACGTATCCTGCTTGACCTACGCTGATCTTGTTCTTCTTGAGCAGGTTGCTCTTCCACAACTACTTGTGTTTCCCGCTCTAGTTCCTCCATAGGTGTTTCAATGTTTTGTGATTCTTGAATTTCTTCAAGCTCTATTTTCCTCCCACTGTTTCCTTTGGAAATAAAATCCCTTTCCAGAAAGACTCCAGTTCGAGCGACAAACACTTTGCCCTCAGAAGGATTGTAGAAGTAATATCCTCTTGTTTCTTTAGGATACCCCACAAATAAGCATTTGTCAGATTTGGGCTCAAGCTTGGTTGAAATTTGTCGTTTGACGTAAACTTCGCAACCCCAAATCTTCATGTAAGACATATGTGGTTTCTTACCACTCCATATCTCATATGGTGTCTTATCAACCTTTTTGGATGGAACACGGTTAAGTGTGTAAGCTGCTGTTAATAATGCATGTCCCCAAAAGGAGTTTGGAAGATCGACGTGACTCATCATGGATCGGACCATGTCTAACAAGGTTCGATTTCTTCTCTCAGATACACCATTCCATTGTGGTGTTCCAGGAGGAGTAAGTTGGGATAGAATCCCATACTCTTTTAGATGGTCATCAAATTCTAGGCTTAAATATTCACCGCCTCGATCTGATCGAAGAACTTTAATATTCTTACCTAGTTGGTTTTGTACTTCATTCTTGAATTCCTTGAACTTTTCAAAGGACTCAGATTTGTGTTTCATTAAATACACATATCCGTATCTACTGAAGTCATCAGTAAAAGTGATGAAGTACTGAAAACCTCCTCTGGCTGGTATGTTCAGTGGTCCACATACATCAGTATGTATGAGTGCCAAAAGATCATTAGCCCTTTCACCTTTTCCTGTGAATGGGGACTTTGTCATCTTTCCAATTAAACAAGATCTGCATGTCTCATATGATTCATAATCAAAAGAGTCCAAGAGTCCATCTTTATGGAGTTTGGAAATGCGTTTCTCATTTATGTGGCCTAATCGACAGTGCCAAAGGTAAGTTGGATTCAACTCATTAGGTTTCAACCTTTTAGTATTAATGTTATAAATTGGCATTTCAAGATCAAGGACATATAGTCCATTATTCATTTTTGCAGTAGCATAGAATATATCATTCAAATAAATGGAGCAACAATTGTTCCTTATTATGAATGAAAAACCAAACTTGTCCAAACAAGAAACGGAAATAATATTCCTGCTAATTGCAGGTACATAATAACAGTTCTCTAACTGAATTATTAAACCACTAGGTAAAGTTAAAACATAAGTTCCTACAGCTAAAGCAGCAACCTTTGCTCCATTGCCAACTCGTAGGTCAACTTCACCTTTTGCCAAATCTCTACTCCTTTTTAGCCCCTGCACATTAGTACAAATGTGAGAACCGCATCCAGTATCTAATACCCATGATGCAGAAGTAGATAAATTAATTTCAATAACAAAAATACCTGAATTTGAAGTCTCTACTCCATTATTCTTATCTTCCAGGTACTTTGGGCAATTTCTCTTCCAATGTCCGGTCTTACCGCAATGGAAGCAAGTGCCCTCCTTTGCTATTCCTCCACTAGGCTTCAAAACAGGAGGAGTGGGTTTGGGTTTGGCAACTTCCTTACCTTTCCCTCTACCACCCTGTTTGATGGGCCTCTTGTTCTGTTTCTTTCCATTACTGACCATCAGAATGGATTTCCCTTTTGTCTTCATATTCTGTTCAGCAGTTCTCAACATGCCTAGCAGTTCTGGAAGACTTTTGTCCAAGTCATTCATATTGAAATTCAGGACAAACTGACTGAAGCTCTCTGGCAACGATTGCAAGATCAGATCAATCGCAAGTTCTTTTCCAAGGGGAAACCCTAATCTGTCAAGGTTCTCCACATACCCAATCATCTTGAGTACATGGGGACTTACAGGGGCTCCCTCAGCTAACTTGTTGTTAAAAAGGGACTTTGAAACCTGAAACCTCTCATTTCTTGCTTGCTCTTGATAAAGCATTTTCAGATGTCCGATCATATCGAACGCAGACATGTTCTCGTGTTGCTTTTGCAACTCAGAGTTCATGGTAGCAAGCATGAGGCAAGCGGTTTCATTGGCATCAGCGAAATGCTTCTTATAAGCATCTCTTTCTGCCTTTGGTGCAGAACTAGGAGGTTCCTCCTCAGGAACTGGTGTCTCCAAGACATACAGCTTCTTATCGTGCTTGAGGACAATCCTCAGATTACGGTGCCAATCCAGGAAATTTGTCCCAGACAATTTTTCCTTATCTAGGATGGATCGCAAAATATTGTTCGATGTGTTTGTTGTCATGGTAATCTACAAGAGAAATATGAAAATATAAGTATCATTAAAACAACATATTTAATTAGGACTTTAATCAAATATGCTCCCACTATTTTATTCAAAACAAATGACCCTCATCATTTGATTCGGAAAATCCTGTTGGAAGACTTTCTAGTGGGTCGAGATCCATGTTTCACTTTGTTTTAAGTCAGCGTTAGGCTGATTACACAAAACTAAGTTATTTAGGTAGGAACTCCTTCCAATTGTATCTCATACAACTCTCGAATATTTTCAATTGGGTGAATAACTCCTTATTCTGATCCATCACATGAATCATTCCCAATTCTTGCTTCTAAACATATATAATCTTATTATAATTTGTTTAGTTAAGTTTGACCCATTGTTTTAGCAATTGGATATTACAATTATCCCATCACACCTTACTAATATAGAACATGCACCTCGCGTAGGCGAAACCTACAATGCTCGATACTAGTCTTGATGAGTGCTAAAAATTGGAAAGCATGAACTTAATATTTAATTTTGATGGAATTTGTTATTAGTTTGATCTCACCGGCTTAACATGCAAAACGTCTCTCACATGCATCAACATACAATTACATGCATCAACATACATATAAAAAGATACAATTATGGCCCCTAACGCAATTGTTCTCTCAAGCCAATGAGAGAACCTAAGCTAACCTAATAACGATCTAAGCTTCTCCAAGCATGATCTCCAAGGTTATCCTCCTTTAATATTGAATACTTCCTCCTTTTTTTTTTCATAACATAATATTACATTACATATAGGAAAACTCGTTTTACATACGAGGGAGTGAGATGAGAAAAGAAGTTACATAAAGAGATTGAGAGAGAGGCACGACACGCAGGCCGTATTCAAAAATCCCAAAACAATAATAAAGGAAAAACTAAGGCCATAACTGATCACCACAAATAAATAATAATAAACACACTTTTATTATTAGTTTAAAATTCCGATAATTAAATAAACTAAATTAAATTTCGGCTGATTGATCACACTTCTAAATTAAATTTTGAAAATTTTTTATGAACACTTCATTGTATTTCACGTCGTTTCCTGCACAACTTTTGTGCATTTACAACCCCAACCGGAAAAGTCTGCGGCAATACAACACTTGTACTGCCATTAATCCTAATGCAACAATTTCATGCCGTCAAACACAACTCAATTGATAACTCAATATGATAGATCAACATGTCATTGCTTCACCATACTAACGTCGGATTCCGAAGCGAATGAAAATGATGATCTTTCAAAAAGAATTACAATCCTTATGTGATTGAATGGATGAAATCAAAACAGTATATCCCATATACCATCTTTGCATCAGAATTTCTTATATCTTATATAAAAGTGATCGATCTAATTGTGTAACCTATGGATGATCAATGTATCGCACAACTTCACCATACTAATGTCGGTTTCTGAAGCATAATCAACATCAATCATCCAAATCGTACACAACAGATGCCAAATTTAATTAATCGTTTATTATTAAATTCATTCTGTGTTTTAATCGAATCAAATACAGAAAAGACGGAAATTTAACAGCTATCAGATCCATGGTTTCGTAAGTGGCTCTGATACCACTTATGGAAAATTGCGATCTAAACGCAGCGGAAAACAAAACAATTTCCTTTAGTGATCTTTACGAATGAGCATGGTCAGTGATAGAATCGTTACCTCTTTGTGGCGATTCAGATCTTTGATGCAGCGATCACAAGCGTTGATGAAGTGCAACGCCTCTACTCAGTCCACACGAACAGCTTCCGGTCACAGTGCTAGCTGCTTACGAACGGAATTATTTGAGTGAGAAAAGAGAATCAAAAACGAAATTGCATCAAGTGAAAGCTTCATCACAAGGGTTCCTTTTATAGACTCTCTTGTGGGCTGCGGGCTAAAAACCCAATTCACATGATCCATAATAATATTATATATTATTATAATAACTATTATTATAGTAAATATATTTATTTTATTATTATTTTATAACCATTATAAAATAACAATAATTATTATTATATTATCCGAATTTCTATTTTTCACTTAAGTGCACCGTACCTTACGGTGTTCCTTTGATTTCTCTATCTCTCATCAAACTGTCCTTATGTGTGTGACCATGTAGGATTTCGTAACGTTGGTAATTATATTAAATTATATATTTAACATAATAAACAGTAAGCGGTATCTAGCAACACATCACTGCTACCCAAGTCACGAAAATGTCATGTGATCTGACAAAACCTTTTTCGTGATAATATATGTTTGTACAATTACCCTTTTTGCCCCTATGTCTATATTGAACACAAGGCATACATTGTGTCATCCTTGTCCAGTTCAATATTGGGCCCTTAGACATTTCTCCTGTTATGCAGGATTGGCAAATTCCATCTAGGACACTCATGTCCCTCAGCATGCTTCGTGGAGTGCCCATCAACTGTCTTTATGATCATCCAGTTACGGATAATGTTTGATCAGCAATAAAGCACCCGACTCTACATCTAGGGTCCATAGTGGTTTCAGGTCGAAGGGTGGTAATACACCATTATCACCATGAGAATAACTTATGACACTTTGCATAACATACTATGTAGTATTCTCATAGCGGGTCAATCCGGTATAAATATTACTCCTAATATTTATACCTATGTCAAGACTTGATAACTCTTTATCCATGATCCATGAGATGTGATCATCAGTCTATCTTCATAATAGTCTCAATGCTTTTAATGTTATCCCACTTTGCAATAAAGCTTGACTACGGATATTTTAAGAATAATGTCTTTATGTTTAATGGGATCTCATGATTAAGTCACACTTAACATTTCATTAAACAGACTAACTATTCTAGGGACTTTATTATTCTGAAAGACAAACATAATAAAGAAATGCCTTTTATTATTAAATGAATAATCCGATACAAGTACCAAAAAGTATTGGCCTCTAGGGCTTACACCAACATAACCAGCATACCATGTCTTTATTAGCAGGTTTGTAACCTTGTGGAAGTCTCATAGACTTCTTTATTCAAATCTCCATGGAGGAAGGCATTGCTGACATCCATTTGATGTAGTATCGATCCTTTTGTTGTTGTAATAGTTAATAAGCATCGAAAAGGAACCATATCCTCAACTTTTACAGTCGCAAGACTTTGATCAAAAGCTCTGCTCTGAAATCAATTATTGGGTGAGAATATGGACACAAATTGGTCTAGAAGGGGGGTTGAATAAACCTTTCCCGTATTAGACAACTTCAAAAATATGTTATGTCCTATAAGCAAAATCAGAGATTTTAAGATATGTGGAAGAAAAACACAACACTAAAAGAGTTTGGAAGCATCTTAATTAATTAGTCAACTAAAGTATTACAAGATATCACTAAGGACTTGATACTTCCTAATGCAAATAAATTTTAAGATAACCAACACCGCTTTAAACAAAGGAATTTAAAAACACTTTGCGTAGATACACATTCAAGGTATAATTGGAATTATGATGATCCAATAAGATTGATGCATCGCATACCGAAGCTTACACATTAAATCTCTATAAGTAAGGTCTAACCTAAATAACATACAAACGATGCAATTTTTCATTAATACAATAACCATAGTAATGAATGCTAGAAAATTAAATGAGGTAAGAGAAGAAAGAAAAGATACATAAAGATATATAGTGATTTTGCGTTCGTCCTCGCTTTGTCTACTCCACTGTTTAATGGTGTTAAAGAACCATCGAGAAATAATCACGATCTTATACTATTTTGATAAGTTTGATACAAGCATTTTGATTACAATAAAATATCACACAATAATTTTCTTTGTTGATGCAGACACTCAAACTGCTAGTACAAATAAGATCCCCAAAGATCTTGATCCAATAACCTTGTTATCCACAATAACTTGCTCCAAGTCTTTGTATGTGGCGATCCACCTTAATGCCATCGATTTCTTGTCTGATCGATTTCCATTAGCTAATCATTGATTGGACAACTCTCAACTTTATCTACCAACAATCTTTCCATAATCTCACAAAAGTTAGACAACTTCCAACTCCGCCTTACGAACAATTTGTTCTTGACTTTGCCAAAGTTTTCCATGGAGTATATTGAAACTCTCTTCTTGATAGATACCAATAACCAAACTTCGTTCAAGAAATGATCCCTGCAACTGTTACAAACACAAACTTTACACAAAAACATTAGATACCCTAATGTACCACTAGTCTCCCTTAAACACTCAATCTTTAGAGATGAAGATTCACAATAATGGAAAATGACTAATATTGAAGATGATGAACATAGCCAAAGGAATCTCACGCATACGCTCTAATTCATAAGGTTTTAATCAAGTAATTGAGTGTCAGGGAATGAAGAACACACACACACACACACACAAGGTTCTCTCAAACTTCTGGGCAAATGAGTCTTAGTTCTTTATGGTTCTCATGAGCTTGATCAACCATAAATCATGACAAGATTGGTCAACTCTCTTTTTCTAATTTCACTCAAACAACAACAAATTACACAAGAACAATGTGTAACAAAAATAAGTGAATATGAAATGGATTAACACTCAAGAAGTTGTTCTTCAAAACAAGAGAAATAATCAACGGTGCTAGGAATAAACACACTAGAGAAGAGAGGATAAATTGACATTTTGTCTCAATGGATTTCACCCACATTATTTCATGCACTTGTTTGGATCATAGAAACAATCATTTAAATCTAAGGTTGAAAATTAAATATTTGAAGTTATGATTCGAGTCAAGAAAAAATCATGATTCCAGTCACAAAATGTTGTGATTCGAGTCAGTTAAACTCATGATTCGAGTCAAATTAGGCCGAATCCAAGCCTAGATTTTACGGAGAGCTATGATTTGAGTTAGCTTCAAACTATGATTAGAATCAAATCATCTAGAGGCTAAATCTAATTTTCACAATAATCTTGATTTGAGTCACACATTACACATGATTCAAATCAAATTACTTGACATCTTTATTTAAGTGTTCTAACTTATGATTCAAGCAACACTTGATAAAACAAAAAAATTCAACTTGTTAGGCTAAAAAAAGGAACAGTATCAAGGATTAAAACTCTAATTTATTGAATAACGAAGGGTCTTAATGGTACAATGCTAAATAGCCGAAGCAAACAAAATACAACTTAAATGTGTATGAGTTACAAACACACGAATACAAAAATAATAAACTAATTGCAAACACGTGAATAATCAAATAACACATACACACAAATTGACTAAAACATCAAAACAAAGAAAATAATACGATACAATAATGTGACTGCATTTTCATTCCCCTTTTTTGTATTAATTTTATCCTTTTGGTGTTGATTAATAATATTGTGGTTCTTACTTACTTATAGTTGCTGATAAAGGTGATGGTATTGCTCGAGGGAGGTATTATTTAAGAAGGGAGATTTCTATACGAAATTCCCTTACCTATATTTATGTTTTACCCTTGTATGATCTCTTTTTTATTTTTGTTGTTGATGATTTGTTATGCCTCTCTATCGTAAACATACTCAGTGTGTCATCTTGATTGGTTGTTTGTAGGTTATTATTTTGATAGTTGTTGGATCTATGATGATTGTGTCTAAAAGACCACTTTATTTTAGAAGAGTTATGATATCTAATATATCCATTGTACTAGTTTGGTCAAGTAACTTATGCTAATTTGTATGATTGTTGAGCATTTAATGTCTTCCCAATGTTGAAAATTAAATCATCTTTATTGCTATAAGGATTGTTTCTTGGCTTGTCACTATTATCATCATATTTATGTGGATTATAAGTCATATCCCCATCATACCATTACCTAGTGATTTGTTGTTTCCCCTACATTGACTGTCACCCAATCTTCAACCGCAGGAGTCCACCTAACATTAATCCTAGACTTGACATTGCTCATCACCTTCTTCTGCAGTGCCATAGCTCTACTATAATGGCCACGAGCAAGATAAATCTCATTTGTCAACAACTTAAGAAGCACAAATTCATAATTGTAAATTTTTTAATTTCTCCACTGCCAAAGTTTATAACGCTAGGAAGTGACCTAAATAGCTGACCAATCTAAACATGATTATCGATAGTAGCCCACTCTTTAGCAATATTATTCCATAAGCTCGAATTATAAGGCTTAACCTCCAGAACATTCCCATCAATCTCTTTTCTTCTATTTTTTTTTCAATATTCGGCACCACAAAGCCTCATCACCATGTTTAAGCTTCCAAATAAACGTAGAACTTTCGTCCTAACAAGGTGTTTTAAGCCCAAACCTTCACAATGCTTAGGTTTACAAATATCATGCCAGCGAATAGTGTGTGTCTTCTTGGAGACACTACTGTGGCCCCAAATGAAATCTCTCTGCAATCTTTGTATTTTTTTAAGACTCTCCTTAGGAACCTTACTAATCATCATTGAATAAGTAGGAAGAGCTTTTATCATTGATTTCGCAAGCGTGACCCTCCCAGCAAATGACAGCTAGTTACACTTCTAGTGGCTCAGCTTGGTTCTACCATTCTCAACAAGAAACTGAAAATTATTATGCATAGGAATTTTTCCAAACAAGGCACCCCTAGATACATACCCAGTTCGCCAACCTCTCTAAATCCAGACATATCAGCTATGTTCCGACGAATGCCCACAAGAGTATTTTTTAAAAACATAATTCTAGTTTTCTCCTTACTAATTTGTTGTTCTGAGGTAATATAAAAATATTCTAGCACTTCCATTATATTAGCAATTTGGCTATCTATAGCTTAACCAAAAAAATAAGGTGAGATAGGGTCACCTTGTCTTAACCCTTTCTTAGACTTGAAGTAAATGCCTTTGTTTTCATTGTAGTTAACTCACATTTAAAAAGAGGTGATAACTTGTAGAAGAATATCCTTTATATGAAGCAGTATGCGAAGCTCCTTGAGCACACTTTCCACAAAATTTCAGTTGACCCGATTATAGTCTTTAGTGTAAGAACAAAAGTGATTATGCATCTGCCCTTAAGTTTTGATGATAACTGCACATGTTATCTTAGAGAACAATTCAGTACATTATGATTTTTATCTAGTGTGTAATTGTTGCTAAATTGGATCTGAATCTGATAGAAAGGTATGTGACGTCATCAGACTCTGATCTAAACATTCTGGAAAGATAACATATGTTATGTACAAGTTAAAGTCAATATTCAGGAAGACTCTTAGTAAAATGGTTCTGAAGAACGTTTGTACTAAATCTTCTGATTGAGACTTTGTTATCAAGCCTTGAAGGCTTTCTAAAGGTTGTGCTTCTATTGCTACATGTTCTGAAGTTCTGAAAACAATGTTCAGTTGAACAAAGTTCTAAAGGTACTAAACACATCATTTTTGAAGATCAAGTTCTGAAGATTCTAAAAACAAGGTTCTATTAAAAGAAGTTTTGAAGATACTAAAGACATCATTTCTGAAGATCAAGTTTTGAAGACTCTGAAGACAAGGTTCTGTTGAACGAAGTTTTGAAGATTCTAAAGACATCATTTTTGAAGATCAAGTTCTGAAGACTCTGAAGACAAGGTTCTGTTGAACGAAGTTCTGAAGACAAATATGCGTTGAACAAGTGTTGAAGATTCTAAAGACGAGGTTTTGTTGAACGAGTTCTGAAGTCTCTGAAGGCAACACTTCTAAAGACAAAATGCTGAAGACTCTTAAGATAGTTTTTCTGAACAAAGATTTGAGATTCTGAAGTTACAAGTATTGATCTCTCTACATGCTTCATCAAATCTACATCTGAAGCCTCTGAAGACTTAGAAGACAGAAGATTAAGAATGGTTAGATAAAGCATTGAATTTAAAAGTACAATTTAGTATGTGACCTCTACCTAGACTAGGTGGTGCAAGGACAACTTTTTGTATTGTGATGTAACCATTCCTTTAGTGACTGTTGGGTTATTACAACTGGAATATGTTTCCCATTATACCTTCCAACAGATCTATTCTCAAATCTTATTTATTAAAGATATGAAGACTTGAAGAATGATATATGTGTGTGTGTGTGTTAAAGTGAGTGGAAGTAGTGAGTAAACTTGTGTTGCTTACAAGTGGCAAAAACAAGAAGAGTGAAATAGCACAAACAAATGTTGTTGTAGTTGCTGCTACAAGCTAAGTGAAAATATCAAATGTTGAAGTGTAACATGCTGCAAGAGTAGAAAAGAAAATTAAGAGAGAATAACTAGAACAAGGAGCTGAAGAATACACGAAAGCATGTGTGCAAGGCGGAAGCAAACACCAAGTTATATAGCTCAAGAAGAAAATGTTCAATGATTAACCAGATTAGAGTGCTGCTCTACAAGAAATGAGAGAAGTATTAAGAGAATATTTTAAGCTCACAAAACTTATGCTGATAAAATACAAATCTCTAGGAGATTAATCTTAAGATAGTTTTGTAGAATAGTAAGGAATTGTTGCTCATATCTTGCTAAGACACTTTTGTGTTATTGTACCTCAATTGTGTCACCTGCTTGTTTAGAAGCATTTAATGTACACACCTTTGTAATCTATAATTGTTGATAGTTCCTTGAGAGACTAGGGCATAGTCAGAATTCTCAAGAAGACAATGAAGGTTATCCATTGTGGATTACAACAAGGACAAATAGTCTAAGTTGTTAGATATAATATGTTGAGATTATTGGTTTAAGTCCTTGTCTAAGGCAAAATCACCTTGGTGGGTAGACTGGAGTAACTTTGTTAACAGTGAACCATGATAAAAATAATTGTGTAAATTTATTTTTATGTCTCGTGTTTAGCACTGTTTTAATTTCGTACAAAAGTTCATAGTTGGTGAAACCCAATTCACCCCCCCCCCCCCCCCAATTTCTTATGTTTCACACCCTTTTAATTGGTATCAGAGCTCTGGTTCTATTATTGATGTTTGTCAAACACTTAACCGTGTCAGATAAAGATCCAGACGAGCATTGAGAAACACCTTGACAGTTTCCACTCCACCGCCTGTTATTCTAAGTCTCAAATATTCTCAGTTTTTATCTTCCACCATTGTTGGTGAAAATGTTGAGTACTGGAAAGATGAACTAGAAAAGTTCTGTTTAAAAGGTGACACTTATCATTTGAATATGGTAGTTGATAACTATATATCTCCCTCAGATGTTGTTGGTAAAAGGTTGAAAGCAAATCTGAATGATCAGATTGAAAAGGATGAAAAGAATCATCAGAAAGCAAGAAGTTCTTTGTTTGCTGAAAGATTTCTTACTGAGTTTGGGATATTTTTAAAACTAGTCTGCTAAGTCTATTTGACTTTCTCAGGATAACTCTTTAAGAACTCCTTCTGATCAAGGAAACAATTTCTTGTGTTTTAATTCTGAAGTATGAAGACTTCAAGATGAAGGACATTGAAGAAGTTTGAAATCTTGTTATCAAGTTTTCAAATCATGGCCGCAGAACTCAGAATTTTGAACTGAGATTCTCACTTTGTCAAATCTCCTAAAGAATACTATCAGAAGCTTTTAAGTAACTACTTCTCAGTCATAGAAGATCTGATCAACATTTCTCTAGAAGAATATATGAGTTCGTGCTAATAAGATATGAAGATTAAGCAATAACAATTTATTTCAAATGAGAGGAAATCTATTATGCTTACATCTATCAGAAGATCTAAGGAGATCAAAGGTTCTTCAGCTAGAGAAATCAAGGATTCCAAAGATGATGAAGATAAAGTTTGTAACTCTTTCAAGAATGAAAAATCATCTCTCGAGGAAGAATCATTGCAACAAAATCAAAGGATTTAGATATTCTACTGAATCATTGCAACAAAATCAAAGGAACTAGACTTTGGTAAAAGTTCTTGACACAAGGATGAATCCCTTTGTGTTCTCTTCTCTCTAAGTGCAAAGTAATTATCTAAGAATGTTCAAGGTTAAAAATAATCTTGGTCAACAGAATGAGGACAAATAGCTTGAGAAAGTATTTGTTGAAAATGAGATTTTCATATCCTAGTTTTTTACAACTAGATGTAGTAAGAACAAGATCTTGAAGAAGAAATTTTTAAGTTCATGATATGTGAGATTATCATATCAAAGCATTTCTAATGAGTTGTAACACGCTAATCTAAACAGGATCTCCTTTCAGAGCACCTCTGATGTATCATGATTAGAATGCTCAAATTCTAAGTACTTGGAATTAAAGTACTTCTGCAGATGAATCAATTTGATGTCAAACTTGATGATAAACTTGGTAGTCAAAAGCTGAAGCTTATTGAAAGATTACCTTTCAGATGCTGAAGATAATAGAGTGGCAGAAATAATACAAGTCGAAGAAATTTGAAGATGCTCTATCAAAAGTTGTCGCAATTCTTACTCCTCTGAGAAAGCTTAGACATATTTCTTTACTCCCTGAGGTACTGATTCCGAGTTACAAAACTAAGCCAGTAAGAATAAGGTAAACATTCAAAACCTCTGAAGAAATGTTTGTATGGTTTGACGTTCATATTTGCATATGTCGAAGAAAAGTGTCTGATCAAAGATCATGCTCCAATGACACAAGAAGAATTCAACTAATTCTCTCAATATATGTCATGAGTTTCTAAATTTGGAATTGAGCACTAGTTAAAGAAGGAAGAAGAAGAATAAGAATTGGCTAAAATTGTTTTACTTTTTGCTTTTTAAAAGGAAAAAAGAAGCCACTTTTGTAAGGATTACGAATTTGAGATATAGAAGTGATGACTAGGCAATATTGGAGCTCAAGAGTAGAAGTTTTTCACCATTGAAGACTTGTTTCTTCCTTGAATTTCATGTATTGTTCATCTAAACTCATGGTAATTATCTGTATAATTATGAGTAGCTAATTTATTCTTAATTAGGTTTTGTTAAAGGAAGCTGATTAAAGTTGTTAAACCATGTAGCTGACTTCTTAATATTTTATTAATTTATTATTCTAGTTTTTATTCAATTATCTTTTATCGTAACTCTTTTTATGTGTTGACGAGCACATTAAGTGAACTTAGGATCATATTGATTATTAACCGTAACATTGCGAGTTAGATCTAAGATAATGGTTTAAACTTAGTAATTAACTAGGAATACGTAATTATAAGTCTGTGATAAAGAAATTAACAAACCATCTTGGCTGTTTTTATATTGAATTCGCCTAAGGAATTAGGGAGTTGTCATTAAGAATAATGAGTTATACACCAAGGTCTTGGGTATAAAAATAATGTTAATTTATCTAAATTCTAGAAAATCACTTCAAAAAATAGATGCATTTACCAAGAGTGATAATCAGCGGACTCGAAACAAAACCTAGTCGCTTTCTTATTATTGTATTCTCTAAAAGTTTTATTTGCATAATTTACTTTTGAAAAACCATTTGAAATCCCCCAATATTTACTTCTAAAAGCACAATCATAACCTCGTTAAAGTGCGTAATTCCCGTGGAGACGATCTTATATTTTATTACTTCGATGTAATTAGTTCACTTGCTAATTTTATTATCACACACTCTGTACCTAGATACATAATGATCATCATCCAAAAGCTTCAATTGTTATTGCATTTCATTTCTTGGACCTTTTATCACCTTGTTGTTTCGAGCACCAATATTGTATACTTGCTTAATATTTAAGACATTATGAGGCATTTTCTGTTTCAAAGTTGCAAGTATGTTTTTGGGTTGCACCATGGTCAATGTCATGTCAGAAACAAGATCCTTCTCTTCATAATTAAAGCGACATACAACAAAATGACCAACTAACTTGCGACATAAATCATGATTATGTATACCACAAACCACATTAAATGTCCATGTACTATTCGCCTTAAGGCACCTGCACAACTTAAAGGACACTAACATTTCCTTGAACCAGTGTAATCCCTTTTCAACTTCCGGATAGTTTTTCTATACTTGCCAATTTTTTTCATCTCATTGTCACAAATGTCAGTCTTCTATCAGACCCGAATTTGACCTCCCGATTATAATGTTGAACCCCAACTTTAAAGTCTCTGTGCGGATCTATTGGAGCATATGTCCACAAACAACAAAATACTATTTATTTGTAAATTGTTTACCAACATCTACCTCGACATCAACAGATTTAACATCCATAGACACATTACTTTTGTGTATAACATTAGAGCGCACCATTGCTGCAACCATTAATAACAGAATCAAGTTTAAATTCAACATGAAAATAGTCTGGAATTAGACTTCCGAAACGTACCAACATAATACGAAAGTTAACTTCCGGATGCAACATTCATTTTTAAACAGATAAACCAGATTAGTACAAGAAATTAGGAAGGAAATACATGTATTGATCTGACCTGATCAGAAGGGGATCACGGGCTGACCACACGCTGTTGGACTGCTACCTGTTCACCGGTGATGAGGAGGAGGAGGGGGTGTACCTGCAAAACACTCTGATGCCAAAGTCAGGAGTTGGGCAGAGTGAGAGCAAAGTACAGAAAAGGGGTAAAATAATGAATACCTGACCCTCTTGTGGAAGAGGGTATTTATAGAGAGATCTCAGCGCTGGGCCAACGGTCATTTGAGTTGGGCTGGATGGCCAGGCCCAACCCAAATGACTGCTAGGGCTTACGTGGCGTAGTGAAGACCAGGACGTGGTCTTCGCCCTAGTCCAACTGTCCCGTGGTCTCCGGAAAGCGGGTTTGACCTGCTCTTTCGGAGGTGGGCAATTGGTTGGTGACGTGTCCCCGCGGAGGGGAGCACGTGGAGAACGCGCACAAGGCACGTTGTTCTCCCCACAGAGGGGAGCTCGTGGGACTCCCTGAGAACACGAGGTTATCCCCGCGGAGGGGAGCTCGTGGGATTCTCGGGGGGGAAGGCACACGAGAGCGGAGAAGACGAATCGCCATGCCCGTTGGCAAGGGGATTCTGCCCGTGGAAGTTGTTCGGTCCGACTAAGGGGAGCGCCGAGGACGCTTCGAGGCGCGCCGCCCCGCTTGGCAGGGAGCATATCCTGCCCGTCCGGTGGGGGGTGTGCGCCCGGTCAAGCTATTCCACTTATTGGGCCTTGTGCGTTATTGGGCTGTACCGCGAGGCTGAGCCCAGACCAGAACATGTATATTATCTTAAATTCCATTTTCTTTTGTTCATTTTGATGTGAAAAAATAGAACAATGTGGTTTTTAAGTACAAAACTTGATTAGGAATGAGAGGAGATTTTTGTAGAGTTTTGGAAGTATGGCGGTATGATCATGAAATGATAAGTACATGTAAACTGGTGTTATATTTATTTTGCTGTTTGGTAATACTGAAAGTTAATTCCATATTTTTCACGGATAGTTCTGAAATGCACACTATCATAAATTCTAAATGTCACTCTTTTATCAATGCAGAGGTTAACTTTCATATTATTTTTTGACAAAATGAGAGTGACTCACCTACAAAATATTTTAGTGTGTATAAAAGGTGTCAGTTAACTAATTTCTATATTATTCAAATACATTTTCGCCTTTTCTAAAGATGACTATTCACCGTTAAAAGTGAAAAGAAAAACTCAATAGATAACTTTAAACAATTTTTTTTCTTTAGACAAAACATTTATAAGCGCTATCTATTTTTATATTATTGGAAGTTTAAACATTATTTTGTAATTAAGTAAAAATTATTTCTTTAAAAGTGACCTTAAGTTATATTTAGAATGTGTTTAATATCCTTATGTGTTGTCCCTTAAATACAAATTTTATTTTATAAGGGTAATTAAATGACAATTTTGTGCCATATTTAATTTTGTTTGTTTTACTTAATATCAAGTTTTTTTAAAATTAAATATCATAAATATAAAAAAAAAACTACTTGCATTAGGTTTTTCTATTTTAAAACACATAATTTTAATGACATATAACCTTTAAAATATCATAAATTTGAATAAAATTGAATTTCCAAACCTCACACCAACATTGTACAAAGAAAAAGCTTGTGTTATTATTGGATTTGAATCTCTTTCAATTACAAATAACACTGCAGTTTTTATATTTTAAAAGTTATTTTTGTTATTACATCTATCAATTTTATATCTCTCCAAACCATTTCTTATTTAAGAAACATCAAAGCAAGGTGATAAGATATACTTTTGTATGAGAATAGTTCTTTATTTATTCTAACATGAAAATGAAATTTATAACCATTACAATTATTAAAACTTTTTAAATAATTGATAGTCAAATATTTTAATAACACATTCAATATTTTTACAAGTGTTTTTTCTTAAAAAATTTGTATGATAAATTATTAATATCAATTTGTTAATTAAATTAACCACAATAAAGTAAAATAAAAGATATTATAATACATACTTGTTTGTTTCTCAAACTCTTCAATATTTAATTTATATTGATGTAGGTTGAGTTTACTATAAGACAAATGATTAGTTAAACTTGAGTAAAAATCTCTCTAGGTTAGTTTTTCAGAAAAAGGAGATGTATGTTCACATGAGTTTATTTTATTTTTATACAAAAATAATAATAAAAAGAATTGAGGATGAGAAACAAGGGATTAAAATAATAATAAATGGCAATGGTATTCTGGTTTAAAAAGTTGTGAATGTTAATTGTAATTATTATAATTATTATAAAAACTATTTTTAAAATTTATATGGTTATTTAAATTTCTTTAGAGATATTTGATAGATAAAAGTAATGTATAACATCTCATAAATAGATAAACAGTAATGATATATAACTGTAATAAGAGTTAGATTTAAAACATATATGTTTGAACAAATATAATATTAGATCTCACCTAACAATTTTACGATATTTAACATGAAAAATAAGGGAAATTGAATTTTTTTTATGATATTTATAAAATTAAAGTTATTGTAAATATAATATTTTTTCTCGCATAATATGCACAACTCTACTACTCATCTTTAATATATGAAAAAGGAGTGAGGTTGAATTCTTATGATATTTATAAAATCAAATTGATTGTAACTAATAATATTTAATATTTGTGTGAAGAATCTATTACAAAATGATTTTATTTATAAAAAAAAACATTATTAGAGTGTCAATAATATACTTACTTCAAATTACATTATGTTGGCACCCCACGAGCAACCGATATCAATAGAAGCATCCTAACAATTTTTTCAATACAAAAATAGAAAATAACAGAAATTTGAAGACACAACATCAACACTAAAGTGTACAAAAGAAAGGATTATTATAATTTGACTCACCAACAATTTTTTAAAATTTTTTTATAGAATTGTTGTGAAAAACGATACCGGTATAATAAAGTATAATTGATTTTTTGATCGGCAAGAAATCCACAAAGATAAAGAAAAGAAGAGAAATAAGAAGAATATAATGAAATTGGTTATAAACGACTATTCTTTACTTTATCTTTGAAACAAGATTACAAGTGTTACAGAATAACAAATACCTCTCTCACCCTAATTAGAATTTGCACCACACACCAAAGATGAGAGATTAGCATGTTATTTATAAGAAAACTAACATGCTAATCTAATGGGTTTTTACACACAGACCCATTACACAAGCTAACTTAGGGAACAATCTAACTTAAACAATTGGACTTACAACCAAGGCCCAATTCGACATGCTAACACTCCTGGCATACTTCGACTACAACATGTGAACAGATTTCAACTACATGCTAAGATTCTTTTGAATTGTCAAACCAAGAAGCTACCCTTTGAACATACTAGAGTTCAATCCAATATCTCACAAATCTCCACTTGGAACAAACTCTATAATATAAAGGGAACAAACTAGCTTTCTTCATGCAACTTTATAAACTACATACAATGGAAAAACTTGCAACTTGGTAATGTCTTGGTGATCATATCAGAAATATTGTGATCTGTCGAAACCTTCAGCACTTGGACTTCTCCACGCTTGATTACCCTTCTGATAAAATGCAGCTTCACATCGATGTGTTTGGTTCGCTCATGATAGGCTGAATTCTCCGACATGTGTATAGCACTTTGACTATCACATTTAACAATGATAACTCCTCAACCTTGAAGTTTCAACTCCTTAGCAAAACCTTCAAGCCACAATGCTTCTTTCACAACTTCAGTGATGCCGATATATTCAACTTCAGTGGTTAATAAGGAAACAACCTTTTGAAGTGTTGTTTTCCAACTGACAGATGTGTCAAACATAGTGAACACATACCCAGAAATAAATTTTCTAGAATCCATACAATCTGCATAATTAGATTCGACATACCCTTCGATTTCTACTTTACTATTTTCACCACATGCTCCACCATAAATCAGGAGACCCCTTTATGTACCTTAGAGTCCATTACAATATTTTACAGTGAGCCTTTCCAGGATGCACCATGTACCTACTTACAAAACTTACTGCATATGCTATGTCGGGTCTAGTACAAACTATAATATACATCAAAGAACCTACTATATTAGCATATGTCATGCTATTCATATAAGCTTTTTCGACCTCAGTATTGGGACATTAATTTGTACTCAGCTTGAATTGAGGGTTTGTTGGAGTTATAATAGACTTTGAATTCGACATGCCAAACTTGTCGAGAATCTTCTTCAGGTATGCCTCTTGAGACAAGCATAATCTTAACTGCTTTCTATCTCTTCGGATGTCCATCCCAAGAATCCTGGATGCAACTCCCAGATCCTTCATATTGAACTTCTTATTGAGTTCAACCTTCACTTTTATTGCATTCTCGACATTGTTGCTCGCTATGAGAATATCATTCACATAAAGCAACAAAATAACAAATGAATTTTCAGGTTGAAATTTGAAGTAAACACAGTGGTCTATAAAGACCCGAACAGACATCAATCCAAAACAACAAAAAAAACCACACTAATATACCATTTGATTAGCTAAATACTTTCTAAGCCTAGGGTTGCTCCAATCTCAATTAGTAATAGTATGAATTACTATACCCTTTATGTCTATGGTATCCACAATTATTATAAAAACTAATTTTGTTCTTATAGTTTCAAATTTCATATATAATATCTGCCTCAATACTGCAGAGAACGCAAGCCCTCCAACCTTTTCCTTTTTTTATCAGCCACTTTAGCTCTCCAAAATCATGCCAATTCTTTTCAGTCACTCCCTAGTAGCAAGCTTTTCATGGCATACTAACCATAAAATCAATATTGTACTCTGTATAAAAGAGTATTAAAATTTATCAATATTATTAAAAAAAGAAATTGATTTTGTTTTTCTTAAAAAATCAATATTTATTATTTCGATTTAATATGACTTAAATGCAAATTAACAATCGTTTATAATGGAATATTATATAAACAAAAATAATGAATGCAATTATTTATATATTATTTCTTACCATTTGTTTTTTTGATAAATAGAAGATTTACTACTTTGAATAGATTATATTATTCCCACTTAAATTCCATCAAACACTCCTTACAACCGAAATATCCTCATTTATTATTCTGAATTGATTTTTTAAATTATTAATATTATTCAAATTGCATGATTCATGTAGAAAAAAGTAATATATCATAGAATGATTAGCCAAAGTAAAGCATCATCACAATCCTGATTCATGCAACAACATTAAAACCTACAATAAACTAAAGGATTAAGAAAGTATCTTTGAAAATAAAACTGGTAAGATATCTGTAATAAGCAATGAATTAACCATTAGTCTATCACAGCTAAATCGCATTTTAGTTTCAAATTTATGGCAAGAAATCACATTTTTGGTTCACTAATTCAACTCCATTCCAAACTTGTACTGTCCTAAAATTCAACCCCTTATTTTAAAGATTCTGTTGTGAAGTTTGAAAGCGTAGATGCATAATTTATTTACCATACCAAAAAAAACTTTAGTCTATAAAAATTTCACATCTTGAACACCTTTAACTATTCTTCATTCAAACTCATAAAATCAAAAAGTATAAATCCTAAATATCAAAAGACAATAATATAAACCATAAAATCAAAATGCAAAATTAAAAAAACACAAATTTTCATCGAAATCCATAAAAATAAAAGGTAAACTGAACCCATAAAATCATAAGGCATAAAGTGAACCAATAAAATCAAAAAGTATAAACTTAACCGTAAAATAAAAAAAAATCAAAAAAAAAATAAATAAATAAAAATATATATATATATATATATATATATATATATATATATATATATATATATATATATATATATATATATATATATATATATATATATATATATATATATATATATATATATATATATATATATATATATATATATATATATATATATATATATATATATATATATATATTTTAATATATTATTTATTGAGTAAATTTAAAAATTAAAATTTATTTATAAAAAAGAATGGAGAGACTATTTAATTGCAACATTAATTGCATTACTTTCAAAGCAATTTTAATTAGAGACATAAATCAGAAAACTTCACTACTAATTCATAAAATCTATAGTGGTATAAATATAATTTCAATATCATATTTAATTAATTCAAGTAACACAGATGTAACATACACCAAGGGAAACTTCCCCAAGGGACATGATTAAGAACAGAAACAAAGACATTACACCCTGAAACCATGTAACCATCAGTCTTTACAGCCATTTTGATTCTCATTCTAGAACACCACTATCCATATCTGAATTACTTTATGCATCCTCTCTCCAATGTAGAATAATTTGAATTTTATACTTTATTACTGAAATAAAGTGTTGCATTTAAATTTTATTGTTTTAACATATTCTTAATTTATCTATGAAAAAAATGTATATCTTTACCTATTCTACCATGAAAATGCATTTCTTAATAATTATCAAATACTAAAAATTTTAATAATCAATATCCATGTATTTTAATAACACATTCAATATATTTACAACTACATTTTTTTAAAAGTAACATTTGTATGATAATTTATTAATATGAATTTGTTAAATAAAATATCATAATAAATTAAAATAAAATATAATCCATACTTATTTGTTTCTCAAATTATTGAATATTTAATTTTGTTGGTCTTACTAAAATTCTCACAAACATATTAGTTTAGGTTGAGTTTACAATAAGACAAATCACTATATAATTAATTAAGCTTGAGCAAAAATTACAAGAGATTAAAATAATAATAAATATTGATGGCATTCTAGATTAAAAGTGGTGAATGTTAATTCTAATTTATAATTTTATTTTAAAAATAAATTAAGGTTATTTTTTCAAAAGATATTTGATAGATAAAAGATATTGATCTATAAATGTAATAAGATTAGAATTTAAAACGGTTGTATTTGGACAAATATAATATTAATTCTCACATAACATTTACAACTCTACTATTCATCTTTGATACATGAAAAATGAGAAAAGTTGAATTCTTATGATATTTATAAAACAAATTGATTGTAACTAACTTATAATATATTTATTTTGAATAAATATAATTATTTTTCTTGCATAACATGCACAACTCTACTTAGCATCTTTAATACATGAAAAATGAGAGAGGTTGAATTCTCATGATGTTTATAAAATCAAAATGATAGTAACTAATAATATTTAACATATGTGGAAAGAATTAATTTAATTAAAAATCATAAAAAATATACAAAATGGTCTTATTTTAAAATAATAAAAAAAAACATTGTTAGAGTGTAAATACTATACTCATGACATTCAAACTACACTCCGCACGAGCAACACCTATCAATAGAAGCATCATAAAAAATTTATTCAATACATAAAAATAGAAAATAACAAGAAATTTGAAGGAACTGCATCAATACTCAAGAGTACAAAAGAAAAGATTATTGCTATTAGTATCTTACTCATTAATAAATTTTCTTACCAAATCTATAGGGATAAATCAATTATATACAATGCAATATAGCATAAACAATTATATGATGACTAAAATTAAATCTAAAATGATAAAGTAAAAAAAATAATGACAAATATAATATATTAAAAAGAAGTTAAGATTAGTACCAACACAAAGCATAAGAGTACTCAGAAAAAGAAAAAACAAAATATAAGTTAGAAAAAGTCAAAAAAGATAGGAAAAATTAAAAAGAAGAGAATAAATAAAAACACAATCACACTTACTAAAGAGCCATCTTGGAATCCGCATGCTAGAGCTCGAACCAACCAAATCAACCCTTAATAGATTAGATTTCAGCAAATGAAGAACTGAAGGTCCACCACTACACTCTAAAATAGGATAAACCCTTTATCCGTTATACGTTCAGATAGAGGATAGGATTCTAAACACAATCCGTGAAGGTGCAAGAGTTCTTCCCTGCCCTACCAAATAGTCATTTTCAATCTAAACAAATGCTCTGCTCCTCCACTTATTTTGTTGTTATTGTGACTCTATTATAGATCACATTGTTGCGGGCGTTTAAAATAAACTAGATAAACACATGTCAAATCATAAAGTAACCACCAATATTTTCAACCATGTCACCTAAAGAAAGAAAAGACTGAAAAAGCACCCTAAGATCCTAGTGAATAACTACGTGTCTTCCTAATCACCTAAAATCTCTATATCATACTGAAGAGACTATCTCACAAGTAACAAAAAGCTGAAAAACTGACTCATCTAAAAACCCACAAAAGGGACAAACAAGCTACTAGTATTAGATATCACTCATCTCCTAAACAGACTTGATGATACTCAGTCATTACGTAATATTTACGAGAAATTTTGGACAAATCAGTGGAGTTATGAGTAAAAGTCAAGCTAACATGACGAAGAAGTAGGCAAAATCTACTAAGGTAAAGAAAGTTGAGACATAGACAAAATAAGAAGAAAAAGAAAAAGAAAAGATGAATTTGCCTCTGTTTTCATCTGTTTGCAATGTTGATATCGTGGGAGCGATGACATCATATCGCGATCACGATGATTGCTAATACGCTCGCGATGACACGAAACCCTGACACGCTCTTTGCAACATTAAATTAAAAAAATGGGGACCTTTTTAGAGTTTAGAATTTTGGAGAGAAAGTGATTGTCATGAGCTTTTCTGCACGATTTTATAGAGCATTTGAGTCATTAGAGAGTTTATTTTCTAATAATTTTAATGAATACTTCTTATCAATTCATGGTAATTGTTAATTTCACTATGAATAGCTAAGTTATTTTAGAATAGGTCTTTTGAGATGAACTTAATTGTAATCTGTTGGATCCTATGAGTGTTTGAGATTATTTGAAATCCTTTATGTTATGATCATTATTTAATTTTTATTGTGCTTAATACTTTTTGTGTGTTGATGAACGCACAAATTGATCTTAGATGAGTAAAGATTATTGGCCACAAGTCTATCAATCCGAATTAGAACAATTATTCAACTTAGTAATTAAATATGAAAAGATAATTATAAGTTGTGCCTTTTGAATTAACGAACTAAGAAATGCCTGATATAACTCAGAATTGGCCTAAGAAATTAGGGAATTATTATGTAAATTAGTGAGGTTTGCACCAAGAAATTGAGTATTGTGATCTTGTTAATGTTATGTGAGATTATAACTTAATTGTAATTCATGCAATACATAATTCATCAACAGATATAATTACATGATTCAATAAAAAGATCTAATCCCTTTTCCTTATCGAACTTTACTCCGAAAATTTTCTCATCTTATTTTCGTATTAAACTACTCATTAATACCCCCCCCCCCCCCACACGCACACACACAATTGTTTATTTTAAATCGCATTATTATTATCTTGTTAAATTTGCAATTCCTTTGGAGACGAATTATTTTATTACTTCGACAGGATTAATACACTTGCTAGTTTAGTCATCATATTTTTGGCGCCATTACCGCAGATTGTTGATAATTCAACAAGACAATATTTATGCAACATTTTTAATTTTGAATTTTAGTGTTAATTTTTGTTAGTTATTGCCCACCAATTTTTCAACTTTTGTCCTCTCACCTCACACTTTCCACAAATCACACAATTCACCAAATTCCTTATTTTTACCAATTTTTCAATTTATTTCTATTATTAATTAAAATTAAAATTATTCTAATTATTTTCAAAATTATTATACCAAGCTACTACATTCTCACCACACCCTAGTACTGCCACTACACTCCAACAACATATATAATCACATAATTTTATTTAAAGGCACACCAAACACAAATATAATTAAATAAGCATTCTAAATGGTCCAATTAGATAAATTAATCGAATTCGGGTGTTACAACTCTACGCCATTTATAGAATTTTTTCCCTTGAAAATTATCTGAAAGAAACAGAGTCAGATACAACTCTCGCATCTGGCTCTCCAACTCTAAAGTTATGCTTTCACCAGCTGGTCCTCCCCATAATAACTTCACTAAAGCAATCTTCTTACCACACAAATGCTTCACTTTCCAATCCTCTAACCTCCCAACTGATTTTAATCGAAATGAAATGAGCCGGTTTAGCTAGCATATAAATAATAACCCAAATGGAATCGCACCCATCGTCGTTTTCGGCAAACTTGTCACAAAATCCATAAAAATACTATCCCATTTTCACTCTAGAATACTCAAAGGTTGCATTAGACCTAATGAATTCTAATGTTTAATCTTCGACTTCGTGAAAGTTAAACAAGCATAAACAAACTCGGCTACCTCTTTCTTCATTCCTGACCACCAAAACAATTTCTTCAAGTCTTGATACATCTTAGTGGCACCATGATGAATACACAAACCACTTTTGCAACATTCCTCAAGAATACTCTTCTTAAGCTCAGCTACTTCAGGTACACAAATGTTGTCTCTGAATCTCATCACACCATTCTTACCGATTTTGAAATTACCCCTTTTACCTTGATTGATTAACACTAGCTAGTCAACCAATCCCATATCGATCTTCTGACCTCTTATGATTTCTTTAAGAATACCAATGGTCAGCTTCAAAATCAATACGGGAGCAGATCTCAACTTCCTGTACTAACCAGCCAGCCCAAGAAAACTTCTAATCTCCGTAACAGACTTTAGAGTCTCCCACTCCAACATAACATCTATCTTTGATAGATCTACAACAATACCACCAGTCGAAATCACGTGCCCCAGGAAACTCACCTCTCATAATTAGAACTCGCACTTGGATAACTTCACATACAACGTCTTATCTTTCAAAGTTTGCAACACAACTCTCAGATGCTCTATACACTCTTCATCAAACTTTGAATATATCAAAACTTCGTCAATAAACACAATCACAAACTGATCTAAGTACGAACATAATATTTTATTCATGTATTTCATGAACACTCCATTCACATTAGACACACAAAACAACATCATTGAATACTCATATTGATGATACCTCATTCTAAACACATTCTTTGAGATATCTTCTAGTTTCACACGAATCTGATGATAACCCGAATGCAGATCAATCTTGCTAAACACATAGACACCCCCTACCAATTAACCCATCAAATCATCAATCCTAGGAAGTGGATACTTGTTCTTGATAGTCGCTTTATTCAGTTGTCGATAGACAACACACAACCTCGTGTTATTATCTTTTTTCTTTACTGACAATAGTGGCGCACCCCACAGAAAAATACTCGGCCCAAAAAGCTTCTTCTCAACAGGTCTCCCAATTGCTTCTTCATTTCACTCAACTCTTAAGCTAAAATTCTATGAGAAGTGATAGACACTAAACTAGTACCAAGTACTAAGTCTATAGCAAACTCTACCTTGCGCTTGGGCGACAAATCACTGATATCATCTAGAAACACCTCAAGAAAATCACACACCACAGGCAACTCACCAATCACATATTTTTTATTTTTCCGTTCATAGAAACTAATATCATAAACACCTTAGCCTCATCCTTCACGAGCTCATCCACTTTCTTAGTAGACATAAACAAATAATCAATTCCATCAAACTCCAAAAATGATATTGTCTTATCATAACAGTTGATATGAACAAAGTTAACTAGCTTTTGTTTCTTTGTATTTTTCATTTTTCGCATATCATAACATTCGTTCCCGAGGCATGGGATCAAGGCATTTCTGTGGCTCAGGTTCATTTTGGCGCGAAGGACCGAAAGACTGAATAGTGAGCATCAGAGGCTCCGGCATTTATTTTGCCCAGCGGTCAAGCGGCCGATTTTATTCTATTTTGCAGGATAACTTCAGGAAGCAGCACTCAGGCTCATATCAAGCATTCTTACAGTTGCAACATTCAAGAACGAGATTCAGAAGCTTAACAGAGCTCCAAACAGTCGAAACAGGACAAATGTGCAGATTTCCCTCCAAAAGGTGCCAAATTCAAATTTTTTAAGGTGTTAATCGGTTAACCTATATGGTTAATCGATTAACCAAGTCAAAATTAGGGCAAATTGGGATTTTTAAAGGTGTTAACCGATTAACCTATATGGTTAATCGATTAACCAGTGCAAATTTTGCCTCTGCACGTGAATTTTCAAAGGGAGCTGTTTTGGGGTCCAATTTTGATCACTTGAATTTCAATTTTACACTTGGGAAGGATCTAGAATCATTTCAGAATTTGATTAATTTCATTTTTCCCTCCAAACTCCCATTCCTCACTCCATTCCAAATTTCCCAAACCATCTTCCAAACCTTTCTTTGGATCCAAACCTAAGGGGTATTTATTTGAATTACTCCAAACCACACACATCTAAGCCTCATAATTTTCATTTCAATTTCAGAATTGATCTCATTCTCTCTCAAGTTTCTCTCCATTTTCCAATCTCCAAAACCCTCACCAAAGCTTTTCTCATTGAGATCATTAATTCTTCATTGTAATCCTTGATTTTTAAGAGCTAAACCTTCATCCATTCTCTCCATTGAATCAATTTCTTCATCCAATTTTCGTGCAAAATTGGATCTGAATCTGGAAGTGATTTTGGAAGTGATTATTTGGCTTATTTTGGATTGATCTTGAAGGATCTTCATTGCTATTACAAGAATTGGTGTGGATCTTGAAGTATTCAGGACTTCTAACATTGGACCTGTTCAATTACAGTTGAATCCACACTAACCGAAGTAAATCTCCGCTTCGAAGGTTGGATCAAAATCTGTTTTTAGCTTATTTGCATAATCATGTGGATTTTCATATTTGATTAGCTTTTGGTTAATTTGATCCGTTTGATTCATGATTTGGTTGTGTTAATCTGTTCATATGCTGTTTGAATCATGATTTGCTGGTTTAATTTCGTGATTAAGTGATTATGCGATCACCTGGTTGATCGGATAAGTGCTTATTTGCTGAATATGATGTTATGTTGTTGTTTTTCTGCTGTTGGCACAGTGTTAATCGGTTAACACATATGGTTAACCGATTAACCATTTCAAATATTCAAACTTTTCAACATTTTTAGGGTGTTAATCGGTTAACGCCTGAGGTTAACCGATTAACATGGACAAATTTCCAAAATTTAAGCCATTTTTAAGTGGTTAATCGGTTAACACATATGGTTAATTGATTAACACTGTGCCAGTGGGTCTGCTTTACTGATTTTCTTGCTTGTTTGAGTACTGTTTCGCCTCGAATCATCGTAGTTCAATGTGATGCATTAGAAGTGAAATGTTTTGGACATTTTTTTCGCTGTTTTGGTTGTTTAATCGAGACTTCGTTGACTTGTGTTTGTTTTCCACTTGGATGCCTACTTTCGTAGTTTGGCGTTCAAAGTAATATTCTTGCATTTTCATTTCCTCTTGTATTTTGCATCTTTATTTCCAGCATTAATAAAGGTCGAGATGTGCTTGTGGTGGTGTTTACCCCACACTTTGTTCCTCCCTTTGCTTGTGTGTTGCATTCCATGGTTGCATCTCTTACTTGTGATTGAATTTATCTGGTGCTTTCTTGTGCTTTTTGCCATGATCCCCATAGGGTTCCTAGTCCCTCCATTTAGGATGGGAGTAGGAGAGACATTAGGTGTTCAATCCAAGCATGCTAACATTAGGGTAGATGTTCCCCCTTTTAATCCTAACCTTGGGACCACTTTGCATGACAATGTTAGGGCCGAATTTCCCTTAGACCTTCTGTGCGTCTCTCTTTCTCATCTCAAAACAATTCTAACTCACCTAATAAAATACAATGAATGTTGTACGCTATGAGCCTTAAGCTACATGGGGAATGATGAGTGAGGGGTCTCCTCTCGCTTTTCTAGAGTGTTTAGTGTACGCCCCGTTTGGGTGTGATACGCGACGCATTCGCTCCTATGTCATAGTCTTTAGTGCAACGTGAATCACAAACCGAATTAATTCACTTCACTAAAAAAAAACACAAACAAATTTCAAATCTTTTTCCTTTGGGATTAATCGGAAACCTTTTTTCGTAAAAAAGAGTGTTGTTAAGCTTCGGTTCTACCGCAAACAGACTTCGTCCCTAACTGTTGGAACGGAGGTTTAACCCTACTCGGTTAAAACATTTAATCAACCTGTGGTTTCGTGTCAGCCCGAACTACGTTTGCTCTGATTTCTCATACCAGACGAGAATACGTAGGCACAAGACAACGATGTCTTGGCGAGCAACCTTCCCCCTTTTCCGCCCTGAGTTGGCCAAACTACGTTGACTCTGACTTTTCCATTGCACGAAGGAATACGTAGGCACAGAGCGGAGATGCTCTGCCGAGTCTCTTTTCTTTTCTTTTTGTCATGTGAGCCTGTAGCGTAGATAGTTAAACACACCCTTAGATAGACAACAAGCATGGATCCCGTCGAGTACGACGGACGTGAGGGGTGCTAATACCTTCCCCTTGCATAATCAACTCCCGAATCTAGGACTTAGTTGCGATGACCTTGTCTTTCCCTTTTTCATTAGGTTTTTTCGATTGTTTCCTTTCCCTCTCTTTGGGATAAATAACGAAAGGTGGCGACTCTTCTATTTTCCGTTGGGTGTTTTTCGCAGTTGCGACAGCTGACGACTCTGCTGGGGAAACCGATGGTTCCTTATGCGAGTCAATCCTAGTGCTTGTCTGTTGCATCTTTGGGTGTTTATTTTGTGCAGTTATTTTTCTCTATGTACATATCTATTGTATATTATTGCATTTGCATTTTATTATTATATTATGCTGCTGCTGTGTTGTGGGTTGGGTTGTTCCATTGAGAGATAAGCCGGACCTGGGCTTGAGTATACACATAGGATTAGTGTGGAGAGTAGTGGGAGCTTGTGTGGCATTTGGCCACACAATAGCTCGTGCAAAATTCACGTTTAGACGAGGTTTTTCTTTGGAAATATTTTATCCTGCGCATCTGGTGCAGTTGAGGAAATATTGACTTAGAGAAACTGTCGACTCTGGAGACCGTTCATTTGAGAAGTTATCTAAGTGAGGCCGCTTCGTTAGACTATGATGCCAAACCAGAAATGGTGAACGTATTATTATTCATCTCTAGACAGTAATCTCATGTAATAATGTCATAGAGGCATTTAGATGAAATGTTATAAGACCCAATTATAAATATAATTTTAGAACAATTTTCTCATAGGGGCGTGTTGAAAATTTATTACATAGAGGCATTTTGTACAAAATTTAGTGAATAATAATTGTTTTCATATAATTATCTCAAACAACATGTAAGTACCAAACAATACATTTTATTTCTCAGTACATGCCATCACTCAGAAAACTTTCTTGATCTCTTTGAGTCATACCTGAGCACCCTCCAAATCATACTTGCCCTTGAATGTTGGCGGGTTATTCCTTTGAAATTTCCCTAAATCAAGGAACTCATACATGCCTGATTATGCAGCCACTAACTCCAAAGTTTCAGCAATATCGCGATCATTTCTTCCAGCCATTTTGCACACCAACAAACAAATATTAGAAGAAACAATGCATCAACAGTGTACACACACATGTTGTGTACTAGGTGTAATACCCCAAAAATTATAATTGATTATTTAATTGGTTAATTATGATTTATTGCTGAATATATGCAAATTATTGTTGATTAAGGATGTTGTGGGGTAGTGGTGGATTAAGGTGTTAATTACTATTATTTAGAATTAAATAATTGTAGTTATATTATTTTAGAGTAATAATAATAGTTTTAGTTATTTTATTTAGAATAAATGAAGATAATAGAATAGTAAGGTGAAAAGAGAGAATAAGGACAAAAAGGTAATTACGGTGAGGATTAGTGAGGGTTTTATGGGAAAACCATAGAAAGGGTCCAAGGGGTAAAATAAGAATAAATAAATAAGAGAGTTTGAGGTCATTTTGTACGATCGTGACTTTTGGAGAAAAGTGAGAAGTGGCTAGGGCACAGAGAGAAGAGAAGAGGAATTCATCTCATAGAGCTTGAAGAGATCTATTGCTAAGAATTAAGGTAAGGGGTTTAATCACGTTTATTATAATTGATATCAGGTTAAGATGTTGGTAGGTTTGTGTTTTGTGCAATGAATTTGATGAAGATTGATGAAATTGGTGAAAACCATGTATTGAATGAATGAATCCTTGATGAATGCATGATGTTAGGACCTTTAAATAAGTGTTATAGGCTGTTATAAATGTTATACAATCTTAGGATTTTGAATTATGAAACTGTGACTTTTTACAAAATCGAATTCGGAGATCCGGAAGGCCTCCAACCGCGGAAAACCGCAGGCTGAGAAATGCTGTCTCGCAGGCAGTCGCCCCAGCTTTTCCGGGAGAACCTCAAGTGAGGGGCAGCAGACCTAACCTTCAAAGTATCGTAACTTGAGTTTCAGGAGTCCGTTTGACGCTCCGTTCGAATTGTTGGAAAGCTGAAGTGATGAACTACATTATGATTGAATTATATGAGTGCTTTGATACATGATTCCAGTATCTATGTGTTTATGAGATTGATTTATCACATGTTGCTATGTTATGATGTGCTATTTGATGATAAACATGATATTGATTGTGATGTTCTATTATGGTGATCTGTTAATGATGTTGTTGTGACGTAAATGATGTGATTCATAATGATGATTTGGTGAGGTGCGCGTGCCAATATAATATATGCTATCGTGATAATTTTATGATGGTTTATGATGTTAAAATACTATGATTTGGTGTAGGTAATGTCTATTATGATGTATTATTATCGTATTGTGAATATATGTTGAATCATATGAGTTTCAGACTGAAAGGGTATTGAAATCGTATGGGATTTGGGACTAGTCTGGTGCAGAAAATGCAACAGTAGAGTTGTTGTTTTCGCATCGTCGTCGGGCGAGCCATATGCTTCACCGAGCGAAGCTAATTTGCTAGGGCAGCGCGGGGCGAGATGAGAGGCGAAGGTAATGATGGAAAGAAGGTGCTCTTGGAGTTTTGTATGGGGGAAGGTGATTCGCCTCTACTTCGTCGGGCGAGCCTCAGGCGAGCGGAATGCTTCGTCGGGCGAGCCTCAGGGGAGCAGACTGGGACATATTTATTTCTAAAACTTTGAAAATTCATAACTCGAGCGGTGAGTGTCTGATTGATGTGTGGTTCGGATCGTTGAAAATCTGGTTTAACATAATTTCTCTTAAAAATATTTTCAGTACCATAATTCCAACTATTTGACGCGTGAACGGTTGTTTTGTATTGTCGAGTTATGTCGTTTTGTGAAATGTATGAAAAATCTTTGTGTAATTAATAATTGGTGATGTTCTATGTCTAACGATAGTAACGATGTTGTGGCAGAATTAATTATAATGACTTTGATGTTGAGGTGATATGATAAATGTTACTTGTAGTGACGTTTGATGACGTGTATGATAACATTATGTATAAATGTTATGTGATGATGATTATGTGATGAAGATTGTGTGATGTGTTGAATGAAGTTGACATTTAAGCATGTTTGATGTGCATACATGCTATGTGAAGGATGTTATTATGACGATTACATGAACTATGATGCAATTGACTAGCCGTGGTCGAATTACTATTGGTGTTGTGCATCATACATTCATGGCATGTGTTAGGACGTTTGTCCAGTGACAGTGTTAGGACTTCGGTCCAGTGACGATATTAGGACTCGGTTCAGTGGTAGCCTCAATCCCACTGTGTCGATTGAGTGCGTTTTATGATGTGCTCCGGTTCTAAGTGGGAATCGATCCTATGGTGGGGATCTTTGAAGGGAGATGACCAAGTGTTCATCAAAGAATTGGTACCACATGCATGAGTCAGTATTGTTGCATTACATACTAAGTGACATTGCATAACTGTGAGTTAAATGATGTTTGATGATGTTGTGACTTAAGTGATGTTTTGGTGATAATGATTGATTGATGATATAATGACGTTGTGAATGACTTAATGAAGTGACAGTGTGAGTATGTGTGTGATGAATGGCGAATATATGAATTATTGATATAACTACTATATCTTTTGTAATGAGTTGTAATTACTCACCATGCCTGTTTGAATGTTGCCTCTACGTGAGTAACATGAAGGTGATCAAGATTAGTTTGTAGATGTATGGAGACTTAGCTTTGGAGTTGTTTTACTCTATTTCCGTTAATAATAGAGGTGTCTTGCTCTAACATGTAACATCAGGTGGGGAATGCTTGAGTCGAATATTATGTTATTTTGTTAGACTTTTTTATGAGCTTTTTATACGATTAGATTTATTTGAAGATGTGACTTTTGATAATAACCAAAAGACTTTGATGCTTGATGAAGCAAAATAAATTACTTTGAAATTATGATTCCACTGCGAAGTCTGAATTTTTGTTAATGTTAGTGAAGAAATGATTATGTTAAATGTTTTGAAAAAGCGTGTTACAGAGCATGATGTTTACTTAAGATGTTTTTATGACGACGTGACACCCTTGTTGATACATTTTGTTGAATTATTTATTAATTTATTTACAAAATATTTGTGGATTTAGAAGGGTGTTACACTAGGGACTAGACATCATTACAAAACCTAGCCAGAAAAATCGACCCGCTCTGGTACCACTATGTAACACCATAAACCCCAAAACTTATAAATAAAGCATTACACGATAATTTAAGGTGTCACCAACAACAATCCTTCAAAAACACATCAGATCATTTGAATCTACGCAGCAGAAAAACATTTTCGACACAACTTTATAAATAAGTTATAAACACCAAAATATCAAAGGCAACATCAACTTTGAAATTATAATAACTCTCATCCTAGATGTTACACGATCAGAGCAGTAAACCACTAATGTACTATAAAGTGATAAAATAAAAGCGAAGAGTAGCTCCAATAAGCCACCTTTCAACACACAACAACAAGGATCACTCTTGAGTATTTGCAAGATGTCCATGGTGGACAACATGAATCAAAAGGGGGTGAGAAACAACATTCAATATAAACAGTGTAAAGAATGCTAAGGTAGAGAATATACAACAAGCACACATTCATTATACAATCAATAAAAACATAGTCTCATACTCATTCATAACAACATGCACATAAATTTATAGGAATGCAACTCACGACACAATATGACACTTATGCATGCGGTACAATTCATGGATAACTCAGGTTCATCTCGCTCCTGAATCCCCACCATAGGACCGTAGCACACTAAATTGATACTATCACCATAGGTAATGCTTTACCGATTCACATCTAGAACCAGTTACTCGCTCCTAAATCCCCACCATAGGACCATAGCACGCAAAAATTGGACCAAAGTCCGTACACCATAATGCATGACTCTCAACAACATGCATTATCACCAAAATAATTACCATGCATTTATCATCGTTATGTACAACATCATTCCTCATTCGCAAAAATTAATCAATGTTACAACAATAAACAAACAACACCAAATAGCAGCAACTCATCAAATGCATATTCACAAGCATTCAATCATGTTAATTTGTTATAACATCAACACATCATTAGGTAAACACAAGGATTCGCTAATTGATCATACAAGTCATCACATACACCCCTGTAGTAGACACAAAACCACAACTCAATTATTTCATCAATCACTACCATGAGGTAGCTCTGCATGTTAGCTTTCCAACGCTTTAAAAGACGTCTCATTTGGACCTACTGAAAGAAAGTTACGGTCAAAATTGTCGGACAATGCAACAAAGACAAAACATAATTTTTAACAATTTGGCCTATGACAATTGATTGTCATAGGGTGACAATCGATTGTCACCAAGAGGATTTTGCTACTGACTTTCAAAAAGACACAGGTAGTGCAATCAATTCTTTTTTCCTGTAGTCAATTGTCCATTTTTTTTCTTTCAAAATTTAAACTAGTGCAATCGATTGTCATATTGAGGCATTCGATTGTCGCTGCATCTTTTTTCCAAAAAAAATTGTTTTCAACACATTTTTTCATCTCTTTCATCCCAAAACCTCCATACATGACTCCAACTAATTTTCCCCAAAATCAAGTGATCCAAAATACGAATTTAACAGTGAATCATGCTATCACAATCATCAACATATTACAACACTTATATTCATCATGATTCATAGAAACTCCTCAACAATTTCATCAACAGTTATGAATACAACTCAAGCACTCAAACATTCATCAATGGAAGAATTTTATACATGCATAATTATGATAATACAAACATGATTTCAGTTACATAATCACATGTATACACACAATAAATCAACAAATTCCGAATTTCTAACACAACAACAATTTATCAAGGCAAAATTATGAAACCCTAATGAGAGTAAGGACCTATATTCTCTACTCCATCATGAAAAACACCCATATTGAAAGCCCACCTCCCCCTACCTTATATTTTTCAACAACAATAGCAAACCAAACAACTCCTATAAATTTTTCCTTCAAAACTTATCTCTCCTTTCAAATGATTATGTTTTCACGTACGGTAAAAAAGTTCCCTAAAACCTAATTTTCTCTCAACTTTTAGAAGATATAATATTCTAATTATTTTTATCTAATTGTTATTATTGCCTACCAATTTTTCAACTTCTCTTCTCCCACCTCATACTTTTTTCAAATCATACAATTGGCCAAATTTCTTTTTTTTTTTTTTACCAATTTTCTCAATTTAAATAAAAAATTTAAATAAATTAATCGAATTTGAAATATTACACTATCACCTTAATCCTTCTTTGGCAACCTTGTCCATTAGGCTTGCCATTTACATGTTTTTGTGTTTTTTTTTTATCTTCATTGATTTGTTCCAATTCTAGGATCCTTCTTTTATTTGTCTGAACCATGTTGGGAATGCCATTATTTTTGTCACTGCCCTTTCCTTCATTGATAGTTAAGCGTTCCACTTTATCCATCATATCTTAAGTATAGGTTTATAAATGTTGATGCTAGGCTTCTTTGTTGGTATATTGCAGAATCTTCTATCTTTTATGGATAATTGTTTTCAGTCAGTTTGGTGATTCAGAATTTATTGACATCAGGATAATTGTTTTCATCCAGTTTGGTGATTCAGAATTCATTGACATCAGGTGTAAGTTTTAAAATCTTACACTAAATCTCAATTGTTAATATGAATAAATCAAACGATCATATTAATTTTTTTTTTTTTTAAATGATCATGTATTTTGTTATTTCATTAAATATGACCATTTGATTCAATATTTTTAGACTTATATTTGACTCTATTTTTAGACTTATTTCATTAATATTTCCATATATTTTGTTATTAACTAAAATGACATTAATATCTATCTTACAATTTTTACATGTTATAAAGATTCAAACTCTATACCTCGAGATTATAAAGTCTAGCAAATATTTCTTATTCTAACTATTTTTTAAAATTTTATTATTAAAAAAGATCTGACTAAAAAATAAAATGGGATAAAAGCCATAATAGGTGCAACAATATGCACAGATAATTACCCCCTAATATAAATAAATATAAATGTGGGTTCATATATCTTAATACAAGGTACTCAACTCTTATATTTGCACATCCATCAATTTTTTTATATAAAAATGTCTCTATTAAACTATTACAAATTTTAATATAAATATTTGTTTATTTCATAATTCAATAATAAATTTATTTATTCTATCATATTATTTTAAATTTAAAATGATTTAATATTTTATATTAAAAATCAATTTAGTTTACTAGAAATGCAAATAATGAATATGAATATGGATACTTATGTATCCATAGCAGAGGAAAAGCAATTAATATTGGAATTGTCATCCCTAATCTTGGAGTGTTAACTCAGGGAAAAGCTTAATATTGTATCTCAAAGAACAAATTATAAATCACCATATAGAAATTTGTAAATTATAAAAGTCATAATTCTATATAAATAAAATAACCATGAAAAAAAGATAAGAAAGAAGATTCATAGCCTCAAACTATATTACTAATCTAAAATACATTGCACCATAAAAAAGTAACCACTTAAATAGATAATAAGTTGAACTATTTAATGGTTGAAAATTCAACCACAACTTATGGAGAATTTCACTCAATCAATTTTGATATTAAGATTGTTTCAACTTACGTAATGACAATGAAAGAAAAGTTTAGAAAGAAAGAAAAAAGTAAACATTGAAGAAGAAAAAAATAAACAATTTTTTGCAGAGAACTCTCTAACCACAAACTGTGGAAATTCTGTTATTTCACTTGCAATTGCAAACTGTGAATTACAAAATATGGTGAGATGTTTATAAAATAAAGGTTTCTCCCTATTTATAGATTTAGGTTAGCTTGCACCCCAAGTCAAAGTCCAAACTATAAAAGCTCAAAAATATCTAATCTAATCTTTCTAAATCAAATCTGATATTTCTAAATCAAATTTAATCTTTCTAAAACATCTTTGAGCCTGCACCACATCTGCGTAAATACCATTAATGTTGAACTGACAACTTAAAATAGTAACTGCAGCCATTATCCAACCAATGAACATGTGGGGAAAACCAATCTCAGTCACAATAGTTTGCAGTGCTTGTCAATCCACGGTGTCATACGCCTTATGTATGCTCATCTGGACCATACATCTAGGCACACCTCCCTTCCTACTATAGCCTTTAATAAGTTCAAAGGCTAGCAGCACGTGATCATGTATGTTTTGGCCTAGCGCAAACGCGGCATGGCTTCTACTTATAATGCAAGAAAGAACATTACTCAACCTATTGGACATAATTTTTTATATGATTTTGTACATAGTAGTACAACAAGAGATCGTCTTGTATTCTTTAATAGACTTGGCATGCTCATGCTTAGGTATTAAAGTCACCAAAGTACTGTTGAATTTCTTCTCCTTCACACCCTTTTCAAATAAATCCATCACCACTTTTATCACATCATCCTTCACCAAGTTCCATGAGGCTTTAAATTTTTTTACTCCAAACCCATCAATCCCGGGGGCTTTCAAATCACCAATGCTTTTAAGAGCTTTTTCAATCTCAATAATCGTTATAGGTTTCACAAGCATAACCCTATGCTCCATAGTGACTTGGGTTCCATTCCTTAAGGCCTTTATGTCCACCCCATCCATATTTTCTTGTTTAGTCCTTATAAGATTTCCATAAAAATTTCAGAATTTCCATAGCAATATCATCATGATTCGTAGCCACACCATTATCCTCTTTATAAAGTTGTATAATCCTCATAATTTTTTGCTTACTTCTTAAAGTTGCATGGAAGTAGGCATTATTGCCATCCCCTAATCTGATCCAGTCAACTTTAGCCCTTTGACTCATAACCTGCTCATCAATTTTAATGAGCTCTATGAGGTAGCCCTTTGACTCATAACCTGCTCATCAATTTCAATGAGCTCTATGAGGTTTTCATTCCATAGTTTTTCCTGCATAATGACTTGATTATTCATTCTTTTAGTTTGTAACCTTTCTTGAGCCTCCTGCAAATTACATCTAGCCTCCTTAATTTGGCATTGGATTCCAATCAAAGGTTTACTCATCTTACTAATCAAATGTTGTAGCCTCATCAGTTTCCTCCACATAACATTGTCAGGATTGCCGACGATTGCCTTGTTCCAGCTATTAGTAACTTCTATATTATACCCTTCCATATCAATTACCTTGTTGATAAATTTGAACCCATAACGTTGTCTTTTTAGTTCCTCGTCACCTTTAATACACAACAGGCCATGATCTGATATACCTGGTTCCATCATATACAAGGTCTTCTTAATGTTTTGCTGAATCCAATCAACATTTGCAATCACTCTATCAATATAGAGTATATGGCACAATTAGCATGTTTATTGAACCATGTATACTTAGAGGTGGCAATGAAATCCATTTAGATAATATCCATCCAATCCATCCAATAATTTATTCATCCAATCCATCCATAATACAAAAAATAATTTAATGGATTTGATCCAATCCATCCACTAACTCATATGGATGGATTCAATCCATCCATCTCATTTTATAAATCCATTGGATATTATGTTGTCACTTATTAAATTAAGAATTTTTAAATTAATTTTTTGGATGGATGGATATCCATCCATTTGAAATATGTTAATGGATGGATTTTATCTTTTAATGGATGGATTGGATTGAATTTTTATTAAGAGAGTTTAGTCAATTGTTAATGGATTAATGGATTGCTTTGATCCATCCATTAACAATCCAATCCATATCCATCCATTTTTCCACCCCTATGTATACTTATCACCTTTATTTTCAATTTCAAGCAGATCAACATTCTCCATCATACAACTTAAATCCATATATTCCCATTCTTTCACACTCTTACCTTCATTTTGTCTTGGATGTGTAGGACATTATTGAAATCTCCTATCACCATCCAAGGCCCTTGTTGATTTACACCAATCTCTTCAATATCTTTCCACAACTTTTTCCTATTTTCCAAATGGTTAGAAGTATAAAGAGTCGCTATCTAGTTATCGAACATACCATCCAAACCATAGATACCGCAATAAATAAACTGTGAAGTGCTAATCAGTTTCCTAACGTCCACTCTACTTCTATCCCAAAGTATCCACACCCTTCTATTCTCATGCTCATGGTAATTATCAAAGACATTTCATTTATTGCCAAGAATATTCCTAATTTTCCATACATTTTTATCCTTCACCCTAGTTTCCACCAAGATGGCAATCTCAGGGTTAAGCCTAGAGAGACTGGAGCTAATATCTCTACTTATGGCTTTCTTATTTCTCCCCATAACATTCCATGATATGATCATAGGGCTCCTTCAGGAGTCACTTTAGGTTCTTCCCAAACACCAAAAGCTCCAAAATTGTTTGAACAGAAAAGATTATTAATAGAAGTTTCAGCCAATACCTTCTTTCCTGTGTCTCTTCTCTTTCTATTAACTTCCGTCCACTTTCTATCATCCTTTGGATTGCCATATCTGCATCAACAGTAGGTATGTCTGGTAATTTTACCATGTCCCACTTTTCTCCTTGAAGCTTCTTGTTATATGACTTACTGAAGGCTCATCCTGTGTATGTTTGGGTTTCCATTTCTTTGACTGGTATCTTCGTCCCATTGCTACACATATGTCCTACCTTTTGGCATCTTTCACAAAATTTAGGTCTCCATTCGTATTTCACTTTTTTCTTCCTTTTGTTACCTTCATGGTCCCTTATTGTGATTTCCTCACAAAGCTTTTGCGTAACCTCGACCTTCACCAAAATCCGAAGCATAGGAGACCCTCAGCTTCCCTGCCGTGCATTCATCTGTGAACATAGGATTACCTATCTCGCTTCCAATCTTCCCCAAACTATTTGCCCCCCATAGATGTAAGGGAAGTTGAGCGAGCTTAATCCAAACTGGAATAGTTTTTAGCATATCTCTTTCCATTGAAAAATCCTGCCTCCATTCCATGATTACCATCGGCATAGTATGAATTGTATATGGCCCATTCATCATCACCTTATCCCTATCCTTTCAGATTTGAATTTCAGAATGAAGTAACATTCATCGTTATAGTACATTTTCGGCAGCGTCGCAAAATTCCATGTCCTTGTCATGTAGTTCTTAATAGCGTGCGTACTCAAATTGGTTCCAATAACATACATTATCAGCGATGTTTCATAGAACCACACCTCCGATTCAACATCTTCTTCTGCAATTTCCACTTCCACTTGTCCATCAATGATCTTGGGTGCAACGTATTGGATGTCCATTCCATTCATAGTATTTTGATTTCCTCGAATCACATCCACCCACAACGTTTCCTTACTCTCATTAAGATTCTCCCCATCCTCTTTTTTAGGGTTCTCTGCATCCCCTAGTACGTCTTTCTCTTTCACTTTCTCGCCTTCTGTTGCTACTGGTTCCAGAGCCTCTACATTCTCCAATTCTTCTTCAACCACACTCGTGGCCTTCCCGCTTGAATTGCTCTGTTTCGGTGGTCGAGATGTCTGTTTCTTCAGCTTTCCCCTCCCCCGTGACATTGGCACTACTTACATGATATTTTAATCTCATTCATTTATATAAATTTAATTGTTCACATTTGTGTTTTCACATAAAAATATCATTCTCATTAAAAAAATCATTCTTTCAAAAATAAAAAAAAACATTTTTTTTTTCTGAAAATAAAAAAATAGTAATTTTACTTCTGGAAAATAAAAAATATTCTTGTTTTTGAAAAAAATATATTTTTTCTGAAAAAAAACTATTCCAAAAAATAAAACAAAATAATATATTTTTTTTAATTTTGAAAATAAAAGATAATTTTTATTACTAAAATATAAAAATTGATAATAAAAAAAATTCGTAAAAATAAAATGTATTTTTTATTCTAAAAATAAAAATTCTAGAAAAAAATAAATTTTATTCTGAAAATAAATTTCTAGAAAAAGCTAAATTTTAATTCTTTTGAGAAAATATCAAAGAAATATAAAATTTTATGAAACAAAAATTATTTTTTATTCTAAAAAGTAAAAAATATAAATTTTTTTGAAAATAAAAAAATGGATATAAAATATAATTTTTTTCTGAAAAGTAAATCCTTTAAAATTTTTAAAAGAATTATTAAATTAAAAAAATTTATTTTAAAAAGTTCAAAATACAAAATTGATTTATAATTGTAAACTGATTGTAAATTAGTTTATGAATACAAACTGATTTTAAACTAGTTTTAAATTGAAAAATTATTTTAACTATTAACAGTGTTTTTATTGAAATTATTAATAAAAAGTGAATCAAATCATAAATAAATGTGATTTGGTTGATTACATGAACTATATACATGAACTATAAACATGTACAACCAAAATAATCACCTTTTCAAATAAATTACTAAAATAATCACTTTTCAAACAAAAAAAAATTAGAGTAGTCATTCAAATTGACACATGCACTATTAAATTGTACATAAACATCAATTGAGATTGTGCGTTCTTATAGTGACAGCAAAAAACATAGATAAAAATCTATTTATTTTGAAAATTTTATACCTATAGCACTGTTCCCTTGGGTAAAAGTTTGTTTTTGTGACATATAATTTGTTATACCTATAGTAAATTATTGTAGGTATAAGTTTTTCAGGATATATCTACCGTAAGTAGACTTTTACCTATGTTTTTTGCTGTCACTATAAACATGCGTCATTTCAATTGACGCTTATGTACAATTTTATAGTGCATACGTCATTTTGATTGACTACTCTAATTTTTTTTTTAAAAAGTGATTACTTTGATAATTTATTTAAAAGGGTGGTTATTTTGGTATATAAATTCAAAGAGGTGGTCTAATGAAAAAATGATAATAAAATTCATGGATATAGATAGATAAAAAGATCATACTTGTATTATTTCAATGATAAAAAACACAATAAATTACATCATAGAAGTATTATTTGCATCCATTAGTCGAATGCTTTTCCATTCTTGACAAACCTCGTTTCCTTTAACATCCTTACAACCACCACTTTTATTTATTTTCCAACTACAAGTTCTGCAATGATCTATGGCTTGATTGTAAATGTCAAGATAGTGACGATAGGGACTTCCAATCCATGTAAAGCCACAGAAGAATAAAGTTTTAACAATTTTTGGAAATATTAATGGTCTAAATCGAAACGAGTAAGTTTCTCCAAATACGAGTGTGTGAAATCCAAGATCATCATCTTTTGATTTACAATGAACAGTGAGATTTAAAGGAGTTGGATGTGGAGCGATTTCATTCCTGATTATAACGGTTGTCTTATAAAACAAAGAGAAATCGGTCGCATCGACTACGACTGCAACTATTAGCAATACAGAAATTTTTAAGGTGATTGAGTTTTGATATGCCATTGCTAGATGCATAATACATGCAAGGCTTAATTTATAGCACAACGAATTGTCAAATATTTTTTAATATTAGAATATAGAGATTAAAACTGTTTGAATTATTATAAAAATTAATATTTTTTAAATATTCTGAAATGTATTTATTTATTTATTTGAAAAAAAGATTAGTAATTAAAAGTAAAATAATATATATTACCATTTACAACTATCTTCCCAAAAAAATTAAACTTTATCAATTAAAATAATAATTTTAAATTCTTACTAGTAACATAAAACAACTCATGGACAAAAAAATTGAATAATCTGATAATCAAAACACATCATTCTTTATTATAAGCAAGTTTTAATCTTTTAGATTGCTGATGTATTTCATCTATATTTAATCTAGATACATCAATTTTCATATATTTTTTGTATTCAACGTCATTTTAAAACAAATAACTCCTTAAGTCACTTGGTCTTCTCTTGCATTTATTGATTGAGGATAAATTGATGAATGAGTAAAAATATATATCTTAAAAAGGTAATTTACATAAATTTTATTCCCTTCCTTCTTTATTATTTTTTAACAATTTAAATTTATTAAATAATTAATGTATTTTTTTTATATTTAATCTAGATACATCAAATATCAAATATTCAATGAATATAAAATATCAAAATTTACTTAAATTACCACATTTAACTTCAAATATATATATATATATATATATATATATATATATATATATATATATATATATATATATATATATATATATATATATATATATATATATATATATATATATATATATATATATATATATATATATATATATATATATATATATATATATATATATATATATATATATATATATATATATATATATATATATATATATATATATATATATATATATAATGAAAATGTAATTTTTATACGAGAATGACAAGAATAAATATTAACCTTTAAATTAAAAACAAATGGTTGAATAAGCATGTACTAAAAGTGTAATAAATATAAATGAAACTTGAGCATGATGAAAACGCCATGGTAAAAAGCATCACGGGGGAGGGGAAGACTGAAGACGAAGAAAGGAACATCTGAGAATGTGGAAGCCAGGAAAGCAGTGGAGGAAGAAAAAGAAAAGGAGGGAGGAAAGAAATTAGGGTTTGATGAAGTCACACAAAATGAAATTTCAACGGAATCGGAGAAGACGATGAGGAGAAATGAGAATTGAGAGAAGCTGTGGGTACATCATCTGTGGAAACAGAATCGCTACAAATGGAATGCAAATTTAGTTCGTTGTGCCAAAAATCGTTGATGGACAAGTTGAAGTTGAAATTGAAGAGGAGGATGTTGAAGATGAGGTCTATTTCTAGAGAACTTCGCTGATCATATATGTTCTAGGAGCAAATCTGAGTATGAATGCAATGAAAAACTACATGATAAAGACATGAAAATTCGTCACGATGTCGAAAATGTTCTACAGTGATAAAGGTTATTTCATCGTGAAGTTCAAAACGGAAAAGGAAAGAGATGAAGTCATGTTGAAGGGGCTGTATATGATTCACAATATTCCAATGATAATCATAGGGTGGAGACAGGATTTTTCTATGGAGAGAGACATGTTGTGAATATTGCCGATTTGGGTCAAGCTTCCTCAATTTCCCCTGCATCTATAGGGAGAAAAAAGTTTGGGGAAATTGGCAGTGCAATTGGAAACTCTATGTTTAGAGATGAATGCACTGCGGGGAAATTGAGAGCCACATATGCTCGAATTCTGGTAGAGATAGATGTGACACAAAAATTATACGAGGAGATAACGGTCAAGGTTCATGAAGGCAAGAAGAGGCAATAAAAGGTTGAATATGAATGGAGATCGCAGTATTGTGAGAGGTGTCAAAAGGATGGGCATGTCTGTAATAAGGAGAAAAAACATCAGTCAAGAAATGACAATCCAAATCAACACAAGAAGATCACAGTGAAGGTCTAAGCAGGATCAGACATGTACAAGAGAAAGAAGCAAAGAAGACAGCAAAGCTACCAAGTCATGAGGATACAATGGCAACGCCAACTAATGTTGGCAATTAGACAGAAGTCAACAAGAGAACAAGAGACACAGGAAAGAAAGTAATGAATGACAATAAGAAGAAACACTTTTTCTGTCAAAATGGGTTTGAAACTTTAGAAGTTTGGGATGACTCTAAGTAACTCATCTAGAGGGTAAATGATAGTATTTTGGAATATTAGGGGGATGAATAAGGTAGCCAAGAATAGAGAGATAAGCTCCCGTCTCTCTAGGCTAAACCCTAAGATAGAAATAATAGTAGAAACTAGAGTAAAGTAGAATAATGCAGAGAAAAATAGAAAAAGATTGGGGAATAAATGGTCAGTTATTGACAACTATAAAGAGCATCACAATGGTAGAATATGGGTTATGTGGAATGACAACAAAGTTGAGGTGAGGGACATCAAAAGTACAAGCCAATTGAATATGTTGACCTGAGTAGAATGATAGATGATGTTTGACTATTTGAAGTGGAGAGAAAAGGGGATAGGTATACTTGGTTCAACAAGCATACTGATGAAGCTATTTACTCTCGAATTGACAAACTCATTGCTAATATGGAGTGAATACAACAAAATATTTAGAAAATGGGGCATATGTAGGAACCTGGTATATCAGATCATGCATTACTGTGTCTTAAAGGAGATGAGGATAGGTAGAGAAAGCACTATGTATTAAATTCATCAACAAAGTTACTGATATGCACAAGAAGGGGGAGTTGAATTGTGTTCTCCAAAATCTTTTCTACTTGTGATCAGAGTTCAAATTCTAAACACTTAGTTCAGAACCTGATAACAGATGCAACCGATATCATAACAGAAGTAAATAAAAGAACAACTATCAACACAACCGATTTATCTTAGTTCCTCCTAAACTAAGAGTAGTTCAGCGCCATTGTACAACAATAGATTTTCCACTATAATCAATTCATGATTACAATTGTTTATATTTTCAAGTATAAGATTTTCCCTTCTCAGACTTACAACCTAAGACTTCCTTGCTCAATTAGCACCTGATCAAGACTTCTTTACTTAGATCATCAGATCCTAAGACTTTCCTTGCTCAAACCCTCCAGGTTTAAGACTTCCTTGCTTAAACCCTCTGCTCTAAGACTTTTTCTCATACCCTTGGTCCAAGACTTCCTGCTTAGATTCCTCGAATCCAAGACTTCACTACTTAAGCCCAAGGCAAGAGACTTTTTCTCAAACTCACAGTCCAAGACTTCCTTGCTTAAATTCCACGGATTCAAGACTTTTGCTCAATCAACAATTGATTAAGACTTTCAATGCTATATCACATAGCAGGAGACTTACTTGGCTCAAGCTTCTCAGCAAGAAACCTTGATGCTCAAGCATATAACAAGAGACTTTATCTAAATTACTAAACAACTTGTTTAGCAGAATAGAGAACAAGGTGTACTTGATACAAAATCAGAGGTGCAAAGTAATCACTATAACAAATACCTAAAGCACTTAAGATTTCTAAGATATTCAATGTTTAAGAAATATTAAGGCTTTATACAATTTATAACATATAACAGAAATTCTGCATACTCGATTGTGTCGCTTATTATTGATCCTGTTATTCCTTCATCCAAATAAAAGTGTGAAACACTTCTATCCTTCTTGGTTTTACTTCTCTTTGTTCCTTGCTCATTATTGAAGATTCAAATTGAATCTTCAGCTACTTATATAGAAGTTGTATAAGACTAGCTGTTGGAAGAGATAGCTTGAATAAGTGCCTTTGTTTCTCCATAGTACAAGAGACGTTGAAGATAGATACACCAAAATATCTTGATCCATTGTGTAACATATTTAACCATTGCGTCTTCCATGAAATCTTGTACTATAGAGCCGTCGAGAGTAGATATCCATAAATCATGTCAACTCTTTTTAAGTCTTGTGAACTTAGACTCTAGCTGACGAATGACAATGCAATTTGCTTTCTGTGGTACGAGTATCTTTATCTTTATTACTAATTCCGAATGATCACTAGAAGTTAGTACATTCACTAAGTGTAAATACAATGTGTTTCTTCTTTTGATGCTGACGCCTTCAGGTTCAGAGTCTACGCCATACATCATTAAGAGAGTGATCTTCAAATTTTTCACCACCAGAAGCTAGTAATTCGGCTTCTCTCAAGTGCGTCCTTATATCAAATTCTGAATATTTATCTTTAATCTTTAGAACATGCATACTTGGAACACACATTAGATAACACCATTGTTCTTTCAATACTTTATTATCATCAAAACCCAAAGGATATATGTCATGAACAAATATTGTTCTAATAATCTCCCTCTTTTTTATGATGAAAAACATAAGTATTTAAAGAGCAATGTTGGGCTATTTTAATTTTCTTAGTATCATTAGAGTTTGAGGTTTGTAAGCTCTCTTTGAGTCTGATAGTCCAAAGGTTTAGGTTTGTAAGCTCCCCCTAAGTTTTATCTTTAAGAAAACTAAAATATATTTTAATTTTCTTGGCAACGTCAGGTTACAAGGCTTGTAAGCTCCCCCTGAGTCTAATAGTCTAAGTCTGAGTTCTGTAAACTCACCAAAGTACTATATTCAAGAAAACTAAAATATTTTAACTTTCTTGGAAACATCAGAATCAGAGGTTTGTAAGCTCTTTCCGAGTCTAATAGTCTAAGGTTGAGGTTTGTAAGCTTCCCCTTAGTACTACATTTAAGAAAGCTAAAATATCTTTCCCTGGTAGTATAACCAAAATAACAGAAAATTAAAATATAACATAAATTAAAGTATTATTTTAAATTTTGAATCTAAAGGATATAAATTCTTATTTAAATACTTCTATATCTTTCTCCCCCTTTTGTCACATAAAAAAGATTTAAAAACAAAAGAAAAAGATACGAGAGGTGACAGTTAAAGCAAATGATAAACAGAAGTGCAATGTCTTGAGATGACAAAGATGCTTTATAGGATTTATAGGAGTTAGAGTCAAGTAAATGTTGGACAAAAATGCAATATCCCAAGATGGTCAAGGACAATTGATATTGATGCACAGATTCCATACATGTACTTGAATGAATACTTAAAGCTCTCTATAAAAGCATATCGACATAGTATCCTCAAGAATCCATCCAATTCTTAGAAATACTCCAAACACAAACTAGTTATGAAGAGAAAATCTCATAACCGAATTCCTCATAAGAGTAAGAAACGTGATTTTCCAAGAGAGTTTGAATTACTGAAGAAAGCTGAAGTAGCAAGAGATAAACATTTGGAAATCAAGGAACTCTATTCACAACTCCATACAAATGCGGCAAACGAGAAACAAAAATTGAAGGAAGAGAAAGGTGCTCAAACCAGATTGGTTGTCTACAAAGCACAGTCTTCGAGATTAAGAGATCACATAAATGCTCCTGAAGATCTTTCTTCTAAAGATGAGGAAGTAGGATAATCATGGAAGAAATTTGTTGGTAACACTGAGAAAGATGACTGAAGCAACAAAGAAGACTAGGAATAGGCTAATTTATTGTACTGTCTTATCTTTTCTCATATAATTTTTAAATTCCAATGAAGTTTCTCTTTTTTAGCTTGTCAATTAATTTAGCCAGCAAAAGCAAGTTTCATTTACTTTAAATTGACAAGAGAAAAATATAAAGTATAACATATATGAAACAACAACACTTACAAACAGAAACACAATAAGTTCTCAAGCATATCATAAAACATACAAAGGTTCATAAAAAAAGTTAACAAAGCACATAAACAGGTTTTACATCCTAGACCTAATGTTTCTTAAATAATTCCATGATTGTCTTAAGATCAGAACCAATTTCTTCTTTCCTTGCAACAATAGAATTGAGCATCCACTGAGAGTTGATTACTAGCCATCTGAAGAAAGCATTTTCGTTTCCATTGATGAGGTTAGAGAGGATAGGTTTTAGCCTATTAGTTATAACTTTAGTGATGATTTTCATGATGATATTGCAAAGGTCTATAGATCTATAGTTTGTGGGCTTTGTAGGGTTAATTTTCTTAGGAATAAGGGTGATATAGGTCTTTTTAAATCTTAGAGGCTCATCAAGGTTGTTTAAGACTTGGAGGCTGCTTTTGGTGACTCCCCTCTCACAATGTCCCAATATTCTTGATAAAATTTGACTGTGGTTCCATCAGGGCCCGGGGCAGTGTTTCATTTGATTTGTTTCATGGCCTGGATAGTTTCCTCTTTGGTGAACGGTTTGTCAAGGTTATGGATTATATTCTGATTGCATTTGCGGTAGTCTAGGGGAAAGCAGTCTTCGTGTATGTTGAGTTTTTCATAAGTAAATTGATTAGTGTAGAATTGAGCCAGGATATCTTTTATCTCTTCCTCTTTGGATGTGACTTCATTGTTGCCTTTATCCATGTTGTTGATTATGTTGTAATTTCTTCCTTATGTGGCATTTTGATGGAAAAAATTTGTATTTCTATCTTCCTCCCTGAACCAATGAACTTTGGCTTGTTGAGCCCACAAAATCTCCTCCTGGTGGAGAAGGGAGTCAATAGTAGCTTGTATTTCCTGAATCTGATCCTTATTTTTATTTAGGAGGTTGTGAGCTTGGAGGAGTTTTTTCCTGTTGCTAAGAGTAAATATATGTTTAGTTGGGTGGGCAAATTTAGTTCTTCCTATTGCCATAGGGTGTTAATGGTGTGGGCTAGTTTGATGTTAATATCTTGCTTATTGTTGTTGTTCCAAGATTCTTGTATGATTTTACTGGATTCTAGGGACTCCATCAAGATATTTTCAAATCTTTTTGGTTTTTCTAAGGAATTTCTAGCCTTCCGTTGGTATTTGGTCTCTTAAAAGGTAAGGAGGATGAGATTATGGTCAAATTTGTATTTGGGCGGGTGATTATTTTGATACAACTGAAATTTTTGTTTCCAACTAGGTGTGGCCATAAATCTGTCCAATCTGGCAGCTATGAAATCATTTTCCTCCTGGTTGTTGCTCCAAGTTTCCATATGCCCTTCATAACCTAGGTCCCTAAGTTACAATCATTAAATGTGTCAAAACTATTTTGGTTTAGTTGGGGGTTTATTGGATTCCCCCCCTTCCATTTCATGATTAGCAGTAGTAAGGTTTAGGTCACCACAAACAAGCCAATTAGGGTGATTTTTTCTTTGGGCTAAATTTTTAATCATATTAAAACTGGGATGCTTTTGATTGGACTTAGGGTAGCCATAGACGACAGTCCCTCTCCACAAAATATGGTCAATATTATTAGCATCCATACTACTATTATTAGCCATAATATAATCGCCAAAGTAATTTTTATTATAATAAGTGATAATGAGGTTTACATTGTCACTCCAAAGGAGAGTGTCGTACCTCGAAAAATGAGAACGACCTCGCAAGTGCAATCCCACTCTCGCGGGATGGAATTTACAGAATCTCCACTGTTCTTTATTTGTTCCTATAGAGGGAAAAGGAAAATATTGAATAAAACCTTTAAAAAGAAAGATAAGGATATGGTCATCGCAAGCAATACCTGGGTTCGGGAGTCGATTACGCAAGGGGAAGGAATCAACATCCCTCACGTCCGTTGTACTCAACAGAAACCGTTAGATTAGTTGTGCATGTTAGCGTTTGTTTAAAAATGGGCTTCTCAAGTTTAAAAGGAAAAAGAAAATAGGAAATGGCCTAGAAAGGTTTTTATTACTATGGACAAAAAAGAAAGGGACGTAAAAGAGTTTTTATTACTATGAGGCTTGACAAGATTTCGCAATCCTGCTCCTACGTATCTCAAAAGAGAAATCAAGGCACACATAGTTTTGGATAAAAAAAAGTTTGTTTGGTAGTCGATTTTAGCGAAAGTTATCTTGTATTAATCGACGTAAAACATTGTTTTACCAAAAACAGGTGAGGAACGGATGTTTACAACACATTGAATGGATTTACAAATCACATTCACGCCACTTATCTCAACTCAACAGTTGTGGATGAAGCATTGCTTTGCATCATCTTAAAACAATATGTCTTTCGTTTTTGAAAAGGTTTTTGGTTGTGCCAAAGGCAAAAGGATTTGAGTGGGTTTTATGTGTTTTAGGGTTGAAGAGAGAGTTTGGACGAGCGAGAACTATATCTCGTGTCCTTACTCTTGGGAGATCGTTGGCTACACCCCGCTCCTTTTTCATCTTTATTATTGAGAAATATTTTATTATTTTTAGATGTTTTGAGGTTTTTATTGGAAAAATCGGCTTGATGTTGGATCAAGCTTTTATTCATGATTACGAAGGGTGTTTAAAGTGATCTGATCGAGTGCTTATTATTTTTTTGTTCTTTTGAAAATGATTAATTTTATGCTTTTTTGTTATTTTTGGTTCATGATCTATCTAAAAGAAATAAAAGCAAGAAAAACGAATAGAAATTACAAACAAGAGATGAAGGTACATTTGACAGTTGGAGAATATAATTAAAAAAAAATTAAATTACAAGTTATCAAACGGGTAAATGCAAACATATGAAATAAAATAGCTCATTGTAAGAAGGCTTAATAGTAAGTCACGGGACTCGAAACCAAACTCATTGTAAGAAGACCCAAGAGTAAGCCACGAGACCAAAATCCAACCGAAATTATAAGCAATTGAATTTAACTCTTAACTAACTTAGAGTATGATCACGTAAGAATCACTCATAAGAAGCCGAGCAACCAATATACGCATTCAAGCGTGTTCAAAAGTTAAATTGGATTTCAATTCTGAATTCACAATACAATGAAAGAAGACAATAAACTAAAATATTATTATATCATAATCAAAAAAATGACAGAAAGTGATCGGGAAAATAGCAAGTGTACTATTTTTACCAATCGTAGTAATAAGGGAAACGTCCCAAGTATCGATCTCGAGGACTGCGTAGTAATTAACAGAATTTTTAGAATTCAATTGAACAAAAGGTCTAGTGGTTTGTTTGGTAGCAGAGTAATCTCACAGTAAAGACGAACTGAATTAATTAATCTAAGAACAGTGTTAGGGGAGTGGAGACAATACGAGTGCAGACTCTGTATGATTATTCTACTTTACTCGTTATTAACCTTAATCTATCAGTTGGCCACTTTAGTTGCCTTAATTCCTTAATGGCAACCCTTTGATGATTTTCCTGTTCACTAATTCCTCAGTGTCCCTGAAAAACATCAAGCAATAACTCCGACCATAAAATACGTGATACAGGATATCCTCATTCCTAAGCAATATCGACCGTGATACTATTTTGCAAAAGTGTTAGGTTGACTTTCCAGACTAAGCCTAAGCACTATTCGAATTCTACTTTCCAATAGGAATACGAATAAGGTTAATGCAAAATCAAATATATTAAGGTAAAAACATAAGTCTCGTAGAATAATTAAATACATGTCATTACATCGCATTAAGGACCACCCCCTAACAACTTGGGGGTTTAGCTACTCATGTTCTTGGTCAACATAAAAGTAATTAGAATTAAAAAGGAGAAGATCATTACAATTGAAATTGGGGGACTTGGATCATCAATTGCTTCCGCTCTTGATCGATCCTTTGTTCTTCCGAATTCTCCGGCTTCAGTTCTCTCCTCTCAATCCTAATAAAAAACGTGCCTCCTTTCTTTCCAAAATAAGGCTTAATATAACTCAATTCAAATTACATGATAAAATGTCTAAAATGCCCTTCAAAATGGCTTCAATAGTGAAAAATAATAAAAACAACATTTTCCTCATCAGTGGCCCTGACACGGGTGGCCGTGTCAGGATGCTGTAACTCGAAACTGAGAAAAAAGCATCAGGGGCTGCAACACGGGTCGTGTTGTGTGACACGGGCACCCGTGTTGCTCTTCTGTTTCCAACTCTTCTTTTCTCCTTTTCACCCGTGTCCTCCTGGCCGTATCCCTCATGACACGGGCCGTGTTGTGCAACACGGGCACCCGTGTCATGCCTCTGACTTGTGCTTTTTCGGCTTTTCTTTGTCTTCGAAACAGTGCGGATGTCCGGCCACCGATTCCTGCCAAAAATACACTAAAAGAAACCAAATCAAACGCATCGGCGGCAAAAGCAATAAAGTTATTAAACTAAGACTCATGCGAAAACACTGCAAATAACTATGACAAAACAAACCAAAGACTAGAAAAAGAGATAAAACAATGCGAAACCAACGACAAACATAGTTTGGAAAACACAACTAAAATCCCCCGATCAAACTCCCCCGAACTTGAACTTTTGCTTGACCTCGAGCAAAAAGCTCATCAAATCGAACCTTATAAATCTTTTCACATAAACGCCCATAGAACTGTGAGTTACGGTAATGATACTCATACGTGAAATTCTCATTCCAAGTCCCATTAGGAGTAGTCTCAGCTTACTCTGTCAAAATAGGTAACACATAAACACTAAACCGTGGCAAAACCACCGCCCTCAATCTCCCAATTGGTAACCTCTCCGACTATGCTTTGTACTTAAGTCTTCTTTTTCGATTTTCCTCCCTTTCATTCGAACAGTACTATAAGGGCAGTTATGATTTTTCCTCGCATGTACAAGATGATCAAGTATTATATTTTCTTCTTTTTTTTTTGGCACAATTACTACTATTTTTTTTTTTTTTTTATTTTGGATGGCTCTCAGGTTCGACCGCCGTTAGGCTGAATAACCGGGTGAGGGTTACCCAACTTAGAAGGACCGGTCGTCCAATTTGCCCCTTTTTCTCTGTGCTTTTTTTCATATACTTTTCGATCAACCTCGCACATACGATTCTTATTGATTAAGCCCGCCTGTCAAGGAAAACTACTCGGGGTACTTCTCAGATTAAAGCACTATGGCACAAATCTACACGTCGAACTCGTTCCTATTCGGGAGACTAAGGTGTTTGTGTTTTACTTACTTCTCAAGATTATTCCGATTTCCTCCTCACAAAACTTTTTCTGAGCATTCTCTATACTTTCTCATCACCTACCTCACGCGAAAACAGTTCAACCAAACAATTCTTATTTTAATAGTTCAACATCGGGGGTTTTCACTGCGGGTATTCCGATCATGCTTTCCAAACTAACACAGAAATATAAATAATAGAGAAAGAATTCAAACTAACACAGAAATATAAATAACAGAGAAAGAAAACAACAAAAACAAAACACACAATAAAATACCCCCACACTTGAATTCAACAGTGTCCCCACTGTTGAAACACAAGTAGCAGGGGACTCACAGAGTTCATCATGATGGAGGAGGTTGGTCCCGCAGCATCATCTGCCGCATCCATTCGTGCATTTCACTGATCAACCTGCCCTGTCGGATTTGCTCGTTCCCTTGTCTTGTCTGCTCCTTGCCTTGCCTCGTTTGCTCACTTCGGAGATGGCACATCTCATTCTCCATCCAGTCCCATTCCTTTTTCGATAAGCTCCACGAGCCTGGGCCTGATTCCTGATGGGGTGAAAATCGAGTAGGCGGTATAGGCGCTTCTTCCACCTGATCGCCTTCATCCTCAAAGAATTCTGCACCTGTACCATCATAAAATTGGTCTTCTTCATCCTGCAGAGGGCTCTCATATAGCCAGTTATTCACATTTTGAATACTAATAAAGTCAGGGGCAGGTAAAGCAAGGAGATGACTGTTTCGGCTTACCAAGGAATAGTAATTATCAAAGACACGAATCATACCTTGGGCCGTCAGTGTGGCAAGATCTATTTTTGTCTTACCGGTAACAGTGGGTTCCTCTCTCAAGAGAGCACCTGGCCAAAGTGATTTGCGATTTGAGTAATCATACCGCCTACACTTATTTCGCCTGAAGGCGCATTCGCAACCCTCTTCAGGTGATCAGCTGCAAAGGCAGCTACATTAATGAGCTCGTGATTGGCCATGCCGTACATGAAGTACAACTCCCTCTGAGTCGCTACCCCTGTGCTATCACCCCTACCGAACAGTGTGTATGCCAATCCCTTTTGAGCGTACCTGAAACAAGGGTTATGGATACAAGAAGCTTTTGCCGCTTTCGCGACATAGTCAGTTCTGCCTGTAATAGCCTTCCAAAAGTCCCCTGCACTAAAACTTCCCGGAGGGGCTCCGGGACCAAAATTGGGGAGCTTCAGTATGTCTCCCAACTCGGCTATGGTCAGGCTATGGTCAGTATCAAATAACCTGAACCTCAGTGTACCATAATATTCTTCCTCTACCCCCGTCCACCTATGCTTCAACTGAAACTCTAAAGTGCTCAAAAATTCAACAGTTATGCGCTCATAAGTTGGCGCTTCTAATTGCATAAATTCTAACATCCCCAGAGTGTGAAACATCCTATGGACCTCTATTATGAGCCCTAGACTATCAAGCGTAGTGTTGCAGATATACCTTGTGGGCGTGAGCTTACGCTTGATGATGTTAGAGTACTTTCGCTAATGATCCGGGTCTTCAAAGAGTATGCCGTGAGGGTTCGCCATACGGTGTGCTCTCTTTCTGGGGCGTGAAGTTTCCGCCACTGCTTTTCCGGTATCTCTACGAGGAGGCATTGTGTAACCTGCAAAACAGAAGCAACACAGAAAATTCGAAATCACCGTTAGAGAAAAACGTCACCGTAGGAATGACCACAATGATGAGGGGATCGTTTTTCGTGAAGAGGGAAAGTGGTTTTGATGAGTGGGTATTGGTGAAATTGGAGCTTTTGTGGGGAGGAGGCTATGGAGTGTTAGGGTTTTATGAAGAAGGTGAAAGAGAAAAGAAGAAGATGATGAGGTAAAGAGGGTAAATGAAAGGGTTAAAGGGAGTAAGTGGGGAATAAGATAAGAGGGCCCCACACGGTAAAAAAAAATTTAAAACTGCACGCTCTGCAACACGGGCCGTGTTGCACAACACGGGCACCCGTGTTGCTCCTCCTGGGATCCCCCTTTTTTTTTTCATTAACACGCGCTTGCAACACGGGCCGTGTTGTACAACACGGGCACCCGTGTTGCACCCCTGACTTGTTCAGATTCCCTGATTCTTCTTCTTCTCTTTTTTTTCCTGGTGTATGTGACACGGGCCGTGTCATGGGACACGGGCACCCGTGTCACCATGCTGTTTGGCCCAAAATCCACAAACCTGCAACCTCTTCCTGACACGGCCCGTGTTGTGCAACACGGCCACCCGTGTCAGGGCTCTGATTCTCCTCTTCTCAGCATTATTCACTCCCGTTATCCGGTTTCCTCTTTTCATGATGACATGCGAGCTGAAATAAAACAGAAACAACAAAAAAAAGAAAACATCAGCAAAAATGTGTGGGTTGCCTCCCACAAAGCGCTTCGTTTTACGTCGTATGGCTCGACGGGCGTTCATCCTACGAGGTAAGATGAACGACATCCACCTGGCCGGTTAAATCACCTTGATAATATGGTTTTAACCTCTGCCCATTCACTTTGAAAGTGTCTCCGTTGGCTTGATTCTGCAACTCGATTGCGCCGTGTGGAAAAACTTTGTGAACCAGAAATGGTCCCGACCATTTAGATCGTAACTTTCCTGGGAATAACCTCATCCGGGAATTGTATAGGAGGACCAGCTGTCCTTCCCAAAATTCCTTTCTCCGTATTCTCTGATCATGCCATTTTTTTGTTTTTTCTTTGTACAGTTTGGCATTTTCATAGGCTTGGTTACGAAACTCTTCTAGCTCATGCAACTGAAGAATCCTCGAGCTTCTGGCTATCGATAGATCCATGTTCAAGAACTTTGTCGCCCATAAAGCTTTATGTTCTAACTCTAATGGTAAATGGCAAGCCTTTCCATAGACCAGTTGATATGGTGACATGCCTATGGGTGTTTTAAACGCTGTACGATATGCCCATAATGCATCATCCACCTTGGTTGACCAGTCCTTCCGCGACGAACTAACAGTTTTTTCTAGAATTTGTTTTAATTGCCGATTAGATACCTCCACTTGACCACTTGTTTGGGGATGATACGGGGTGGCTACCCGGTGCTTCACATTGTATTTCTGAAGGAGTCTCTCCATAAGGTGATTTAGGAAATGAGTTCCTCCATCACTTATCAACGCTCTTGGAACTCCAAACCTGGCAAAAATATTTTCTTTTAAGAATTTGACTACCACCTTTGCATCATTAGTAGGCAGAGCCACGGCTTCAACCCATTTTGACACATAGTCCACTGCGACCAAAATGTAGTGCTTTCCAGAGGATGGTGGAAATGGCCCCATGAAGTCTATCCCCCACACATCAAACAATTCCACTTCCAGCATGAAATTTTGGGGCATTTGATTCTGTTTCGAAATGTTTCCCGTTCTCTGACATTTGTCACATTCTTTCACCAGCTCTTGAGCATCTTTAAAAAGTGAGGGCCAGTATAACCCCGATTGGAGGACTTTGGCAGCGGTTCGGTCACCACTGAAATGTCCTCCATATTCCGAATTATGACAAGCTGTAAGCACTTTCCTCTGTTCCTCTTCAGGTACACATCTTCTGATCAAACCATCCACTCCTCTTTTATAGAGATAAGGGTCGTCCCATAAATAAAACCTGCAATCATGAACAAACTTTTTTTTTCTGTTAGAGTCAAAATCGTCGGGTATGATACCTCCGACCACGTAATTCGCATAATCAGCGAACCATGGAACACCGGAAATAGCTAAAATGCGTTCATCAGCGAACTCATCCCTTATAGGGCGGTTATCTTCATTTTCTTCAATTGGTGACATTCGCGACAAGTGATCAGCCACGGTGTTCTCACATCCTTTCTTATCGCGGATCTCCACATCAAATTCTTGAAGAAGCAAAATCCATCTCAGGAGCCTAGGCTTCGATTCCTGTTTAGCAAAAAGATATTTCAATGCAGCATGGTCAGTATAAACAATCACTTTTGAACCCAACAAATATTGCCTAAATTTATCGAAGGCGTACACCACCGCTAACAACTCCTTCTCGGTGGTCGCGTAATTCATCTGTGCAGGGTTCAAAACATGACTAGCATAATAAATAACATGTAACAACTTCTCTCTCCGCTGCCCCAACACAACCCCCACAGCGATATCGCTAGCATCACACATGATCTCAAACGGAAGAGACCAATCAGGGGCACTTACAATCGGTGCTGAAACTAATTTGTTTTTCAGATTTTTGAAAGCATCAGCACACTCCTTACTGAAAACAAATGCTTTTTCCTTGACTAACAAGGACGTCAATGGTTTTGCTATCTTGGAAAAATCTCTTATAAAACGACGGTAGAAACCCGCATGGCCTAAGAAACTTCGAATGCCTTTCTCATTCACCGGCGGTGGTAACTTGTAAATCACTTCCACTTTGGCTTTATCCACTTCGATCCCCTTATGAGAGATCTTGTGACCGAGCACAATGCCCTCTCGAACCATAAAATGACATTTTTCCCAGTTTAGGATCAAATTACTTTCCTGACATCGCTGCAAAACAAGTGAAAGATTCGTTAAACAATTATCAAAAGATGAGCCAAACACAGAAAAATCGTCCATAAAGACTTCCATATGTTTCTCGAGCATATCCGCAAAAATGGAAGTCATGCATCTTTGAAACGTGGCCGGGGCATTACATAACCCGAATGGCATCCTCCTATAAGCAAAAACTTCGTACGGGCATGTGAAAGCTGTCTTCTCTTGATCCTCCGGCGCAACCGCGATTTGGTTGTATCCGGAGTATCCATCTAGAAAACAGTAGTAATCGTGCCCAGCCAACCTTTCTAACATCTGATCAATAAAAGGAAACGGGAAGTGATCCTTTCTGGTGGCTAAATTAAGTCTCCTATAATCAATGCATACCCTCCACCCAGTGACGGTACGCGTAGGAATCAACTCATTCTTGTCATTCGTCACCACAGTTGTACCTCCTTTCTTAGGCACCACGTGAACAGGGCTCACCCATGAACTGTCGGATATAGGATAGATAAGCCCAGCATCCAATAATTTCACCACTTCCTTTCTTACGACTTCCTTCATAACGGGGTTCAGTCTCCGTTGGGGCTGCACAACCGGTTTATGGTCCTTTTCCATAAGAATTTTGTGCATGCAAACTGTAGGACTTATACCCTTTAAGTCTTCTATTTTCCAACCAATAGCACTCTTAAATTTTTTTAGAACCCCAATTAGTTGTTTCTCTTGGACACTTTTCAAACTAGAGCTGATAATGGCGGGACACTTTTCCTCGGTGTCTAGAAACACATATTTGAGGTTTCCCGGCAATTGTTTCAATTCCGAACCTTTAGGCTTTTCGTCATTATCCTCAAGCTTTATAGGTTGCCGTAAGTCCTCCCATCGGTGTGGTCGGGATCCCCTTTGGAATGGTCGAGTGTCCAACATTTCGACTACCTTTCTGTCATTCTCATCTACTTCTTTGTCTTCCTTAAAGATTGACATGCTTAGCACTCTCTCCAGAGGCAGTTGGGTCACACTCTCCACATGTTCGCTCTCTACGACCTGTTCTAGCACTTGTATGTTGCTGCTGGTGCCCCGATCCTGTTTATGCTTCATGGTATTACTAACATCAATTTTTAACTCCTCGTCATATACTTTCAAGGTCAGGGTGCCGCCTTCCATATCTATCATGACTCTCCCGGTTTCCAAGAATGGTCGGCCCAAAATTAACGGCATTTCTTCATCTTCCGGCATCTCTAGGATCACAAAATCAACCGGGAACACAAATTTATCTACCTTAACTAGTACATCTTGAACCACTCCATATGGCCGCTTAACTGAATGATCAGCAAACTGGAGGGTCATCCGAGTGTCTTAAACCGCACCGATATCTAATTTTTTGTAGATAGACAAGGGCATGAGGCTAATACTTGCTCCCAGATCAATTAAAGCTCTATTGAATGACCTATCGCCAATAGTGCATGGGATAGTAACAGCTCCACTGTCTTTCTTCTTGACCGGAATCTTCAGACCCTGCAAAATAGCACTGCACGTTTCCGTTAGAATAACAGGTTCGGACTCACTCGTCCGCTTCTTAGCAATGATGTCCTTCATGAATTTTGCATAGGTGGGCATCTGTTCTAGTGCCTCCAACAATGGAATGTTCAGCTCCAACTTCTTAAACAGCTCCAGGAACTTCTCGAAATTCTTCTCTTTCTGTCCTTTCTTCTTATTTCTTGAGGGGTATAGTAACTTGATCACTGGTTTCGGTTCTACCACTTTTTCTTTAGTTACCGGTACCGGTGTCACCACTTCTTCCTCGACTGTTTCATTCTCTTTAATTTCCAGCTCCACTTCAATCATCGAATCACTTAGTTCCGTTTCCTCTTCTCCTACTTCCTTGGCCTTTCCACTTCTTGTTACTACCGCCTTAATTTGGTGGTGATCCTTCGGATTTGGTACTGTGGCACTTGGAAGTGTACCCGGCGCTTGTGAACTTGCTAGCTGTTGGGCAATTTGACTCATTTGTACTTCAAGGTTCTTTATGGATGCTCCAGCATTCCTGAAGTTACTCCTTGTCTCTTCTTGAAATTGAGAACTTTGGGCGGCCATTTTCTCAATGGCCACTTCCCAATCAGCTTTTCGAGGCGCTTGTGGTTGATATTGAGGTTGGTACGGTGTCTGCTGGTATTGCTGTGGCTGAGGTTGATACGGTTGTTGGCCTTGAATAGGTTTTTGCACATTACCTTGTTGATCTTTCCATGAAAAGTTTGGGTGATTCTTCCAACCAGGATTATATGTGTTGGCGTAAGGATTGTTCTGCCTCAACATATTAATCTGTTCCACTTGCTCTTGGGTTGCTACACAATGCATTGTAAAGTGTGGCCCACCGCATATTTCACAAGGTGCTGCTTGAACTGGCTTAACCTGTGCCACTGCCTGAGTTTCAACATTCATTTTCTTTAACCTTCTCTCTACCTCAGCGGTGATCTGATCCTCCATTTTAACAACCTGATCTGCCAGCTTCAGATCAATCTTACCTTCCGGTTGGTTTACCGTGCGATCATACAACTCAAGGTGCTCGTTCGCGGCGATTGCTTCTATGATCCTTCTGATACCTGTGGCTGTTGAAAAGTTGGTTGAGCCACCGGCAGCAGTATCTATGAGCTGTTTCGTTTTGAGTCGTAATCCATTAACAAAGTTTTGCATCTGCTCCATGGCGTCCAGGTTATGAGTAGGACATGCTGTAAGACACCTCTTAAACCGCTTATATGCATCCCCTAAAGATTCTCCTTCTTTTTGCTTGAAGTTGACAATGTCGTATCTTTTTCGGATGAACACTGATGCAGGGAAATACTCATTCAGGAACGCAGTTTCCATCTCTTGCCATGTTGTGATACTCCCAGCGGGAAGCGAGTAAAACCATTCTTCCGCATCATCAGTGAGTGTGAACGGGAACATAACTAATCTCTTAGCCTCTTTGGAATGGCCTTCTATTTTCAGCGAGGTGGTGGTTGTGAGGAATCTCTGAAGATGTTTATTTGCATCTTCGTTGATTCTTCCGGCGAACGGCTTGCTCTCCAACTGACGGATGGTGGAAGGGTGTAGCTGAAAATGTGCAACATTCACCGGTTGATTCACAATGGTCATCCGGTTCGGTTGAGCATTGGCCCCTCCATAGTCTCCTAGCAGTCTTTCAGGCTGAGGTGGATTTCCAGCCATTTGAACAGTCTCAGGTGGTGTCTCTCTCTCCTCGGAGTCGCTCTGCACGGATATAATTTCCTCTATTTCTTTCAGTCTTTTAACTTTAGCTAATCTCCGTCTTTCGTGTAATGCTCGTTCTGGTTCTGTATCAAAAGAATATTTAGCTGAGGCCTGACCTCGCATACACAATTAGACAAGCGTTAGATAATAAACGGATAAAAGTAATGCAGTAAACAATAAAATTTTAGTCGCAAAGCAACAAAATTTCTTTTGGATTCTAAACACAATGTTAATTTGGCAGTCCCCGGCAACGGCGCCAAAAACTTGATCGGGAAAATAGCAAGTGTACTATTTTTACCAATCGTAGTAATAAGGGAAACGTCCCAAGTATCGATCTCGAGGACTGCGTAGTAATTAACAGAATTTTCAGAATTCAATTGAACAAAAGGTCTAGTGGTTTGTTTGGTAGCAGAGTAATCTCACAGTAAAGACGAACTGAATTAATTAATCTAAGAACAGTGTTAGGGGAGTGGAGACAATACGAGTGCAGACTCTGTATGATTATTCTACTTTACTCGTTATTAACCTTAATCTATCAGTTGGCCACTTTAGTTGCCTTAATTCCTTAATGGCAACCCTTTGATGATTTTCCTGTTCACTAATTCCTCAGTGTCCCTGAAAAACATCAAGCAATAACTCCGACCATAAAATACGTGATACGGGATATCCTCATTCCTAAGCAATATCGACCGTGATACTATTTTGCAAAAGTGTTAGGTTGACTTTCCAGACTAAGCCTAAGCACTATTCGAATTCTACTTTCCAATAGGAATACGAATAAGGTTAATGCAAAATCAAATATATTAAGGTAAAAACATAAGTCTCGTAGAATAATTAAATACATGTCATTACATCGCATTAAGGACCACCCCCTAACAACTTGGGGGTTTAGCTACTCATGTTCTTGGTCAACATAAAAGTAATTAGAATTAAAAAGGAGAAGATCATTACAATTGAAATTGGGGGACTTGGATCATCAATTGCTTCCGCTCTTGATCGATCCTTTGTTCTTCCGAATTCTCCGGCTTCAGTTCTCTCCTCTCAATCCTAATCAAAAACGTGCCTCCTTTCTTTCCAAAATAAGGCTTAATATAACTCAATTCAAATTACATGATAAAATGTCTAAAATGTCCTTCAAAATGGCTTCAATAGTGAAAAATAATAAAAACAGCATTTTCCTCATCAGTGGCCCTGACACGGGCCGTGTTGTGTGACACGGGTGGCCGTGTCAGGCTGCTGTAACTCGAAACTGAGAAAAAAGCATCAGGGGCTGCAACACGGGCCGTGTTGTGTGACACGGGCACCCGTGTTGCTCTTCTGTTTCCAACTCTTCTTTTCTCCTTTTCACCCGTGTCCTCCTGGCCGTATCCCTCATGACACGGGCCGTGTTGTGCAACACGGGCACCCGTGTCATGCCTCTGACTTGTGCTTTTTCGGCTTTTCTTTGTCTTCGAAACAGTGCGGATGTCCGGCCACCGATTCCTGCCAAAAATACACTAAAAGAAACCAAATCAAACGCATCGGCGGCAAAAGCAATAAAGTTATTAAACTAAGACTCATGCGAAAACACTGCAAATAACTATGACAAAACAAACCAAAGACTAGAAAAAGAGATAAAACAATGCGAAACCAACGACAAACATAGTTTGGAAAACACAACTAAAATCCCCCGATCAGAAAGCTAACACGACACACACGTATATGTTTTCCACAATAAATTTACATTTCTATAAAATCGACAAAAAAAAAACATAAAATGTGAAAACAATAATATATATATACAACCCTGTTTCAAGAACTTCCCCTATGTACATTCTTGGACAGATAGGAAATTGAGTCTTTAGGTAGATTTTAGTTTTTATCATCAGAGTTTTGTCTGGCATGTCATACAACCCTGTTTCAAGAACTTCCCCTATTGTTCCCCCAAGTTTCTCACCCATCTGGGTTGTCTTGGCATTGGTGGGAAGACCCCATATTTGAACCCAGATTGAGGCTTTTGATAAATCCATCTTGTTTATTGCACATTTGTCATCCCACTCCTGCATGATTAACCATGAGTTTCTGAACAGCCATGGATTTCCTTTGGGGATTCTTTTGCGATCTTCCATTTTTTCCATAGTGAATTGGAATATATGAGGTTCAATATCTTGGACAAGTAAATGGATGGATATTACAAAACTCTATTAGAGAAAATAAACAAAACTAATTTAAACATTCAAAATAGTAAAGTAATACTATGTAAAATTGTTCCTTAACTTCTTATTATGTTTTTAGATATTTATTTGAGTTATTAATTAATTTATTATTTTGTACTCTAGTTATGAATTTATTATATATTATTTAAACAATTTTACTAAAAGATATCATTTGAAAACCCATTTAATTTCACAATTACAATTATAAAATTTAATTTCTACATTATTTTTTTATTTCATATAATAAATTTATAATAATATTTTTAATTAAATATATATTATTATGAAATCATTTAATTTTAATATAAATTCTATTTAATTAAAATAATATATCGTGACTATAATAAAAGTATTATTTAATTATAATAATATGTCGTTATTAAATATAAATCTAATTAATGCATCTTTCGTTTATTTATTTTTTAATGAATTTTTATTAATACTTACCTTTCAATTACAAAATTTTATACCTTATTTTAAAATATAATATAAATTTTTTTAAAATGTAATTTATCAATCCAAAAAAATGTTAAAAGTTTAAATTTCAATTTTATTTGTTTCAAATTGGTGGACCGTGCATAAATGGTTTTCTATACATTATGTATACTTCTTGATCAAAACAATTCTTTTGAGAAAAAAATTTAACCCAAAAACAAAATCAATATATTAGATATATGCATATAAAGTGAATTTAATTTAATTCTTTTTGATAATGCACTTAATATGATTAGAACTAATAAATGTAACCTATAAAATATCAAAAATATAAAAACTCTATCACATTCATGTTCATAAAAATGTGAATTTATTTTTTGTAGAGATTAGATTAAATATTTTATAAAAAAATAGCATATTAGACACTATGCACATATAAAAAGTGAATTGAATTTTTTTTTAATGAGAATGCATTAAACATTATTCTCTTAAATATTATTGTCTCTAATAATTATAATCTATAAAATATAAATAATATAAAAATTCATCATGTTAAACTCATCATAAAATGTGAATTTAATTTTTTTTAATAGAATACATTAAACATTTTTCTCCAAAATACAACTATCTCCCATAAAAAAAAAATTATAAATAACAATAAAATATAACAATTTTACATATTACTTCTATGTTATAAACACACTTTTTTTAGTTATTTATGTAATACATCATCTTTGTTATAAAACAAAATTTTAATTATAGTATAAACTTAATAAAAAACTAATGTTCAATGCCCATTGCAAGAGTATAGTCTAGTATTTTATAAAATCATTATGGCTTAAATACAATGTTTCAATATTCTATAAATTAATTAATCTATTTTTAAAATAAAAATTTAACACAATTTATAAATTTATCATGACTTAAATACAATGTTAGTTCTTCTAATATCTATTTTTTTTTTTCAAAATTAACTTTCACTTTTAAAAACTAATTCATACTTATCACTTACGAGTATTTTGGTCACCATTCATAGGATGTGGCACATTTTTTTTTATAGTAATTTAATATATATTATAAATTAATGTGATGTTTCCTTTCCAATAAAATGGGTTGGTTTGGTTATTGAATTTTAGATCAACAATTTATATTGTGATACATTTGCATAAAGTGAGTATCAATAATATTTTTATTGTATTAAATTAATATTATTGTGATTAATAATATTAGTTTTATTATATTAAAAAGTCAAATAAAACAAGTAACTAGAAGAATATTATTATTTATTGAATTAATATTATTTTTATTAGTAATAATTTTCTTCTAGTAAAAAATTTTTTAAATAATAACATAGATAGAAAAGTACAAAGAATTTAACGAAACAAAAAACAGAGAAAAATCTCCACAGTCACAACAAGTTCATGATCAGAGACAATTTTACCTCGTAAGTGTTCGTTTTCTCATCGTTTTTTCCTTAATTTCAACCATTCGATTCATAGGTTTTCGTATTTCAGTGTTGAATTATAACAATAGTGTATTTTTTGTGTGAAATTGTTGTTTTTTTTAATGATTTTACCATTTTACCCTGCAATTTCTTCAAATGGTTTATGAGCATGTTTTTTTGAATTATAAGATGTTCGTATGATTTCTGAACAGGTAATGATGGAAGAAGAAGAAGAAGGTGACCTAGGTAAAGATAATGATGTAACAAATGTTGAATTTCCAGTTTCAATTTCAGACCCAAAAGGGAAAAATGTTGTTATGAATTCTGAAACTGAGAACAATGGAATTGAAGATGAGGGGGATGTGGAAGTGGATATAATTGGGAGTTCTGGTTTCAAGGGTGTGGAGAATAGTTGTATGGATTTGGCTGTCGATGAGAGTTCGAGCTTCAGTTCTTTTGGCGACGCGTGTCCTGGTTCTGCATTAACTGATTCTGATGAGGCTGAATCGTCGATTCGTGATGAACGGAGTAAGGGTTTGCCTCGATTGAGGTATGTTTCGTAATGTATTGAAAATCGTACCAAACTAGAATTTGATGGTTGGGTCTCAGTTGAACCGAGATTGAACTGTTATCGGTTTAATTGGATTTGATTTTTTCCATTTATTTATTTATCGTACTTGTTAATATTGCTGAAGATAGACTTAGGTGGCTTGTGCGTGTAGAGAAAAGTGTAGAGAAAAGACCGGTAGATTTTGCGGTAAGGAGAGTAGATCAGATGGAGAGAAGTCAAACAACTAGAGGTAGAGGAAGAACCTAGAAAAACTATAGGAGAAGTTCTTAAGAAAGGCCTCGAGATTAACGATTTGAATAGTAGATGGACCTGGATAGAATATTATGGTGAAAGTTGATCCATGTAGCCGATCCCATTTAGTGGGATAAGCTTGGTTGTTGTTGTCAATCCTGCTGAACCGATTGAACAAATCGAAGTATGACCTGGAGGTCTCATCGGTTTGATCTGCTGGTCTGATTTTTATAACATTGATGTTTTAAGACTCAGTTTCAATTCTTCTATTTGAGTTTTTTTTTTTTTGAAGCATATACACCCTTAGTTTAGGTGTATCTCGTGTCCAACACGATTCGGACACGGACACTCCGAGCAACACATGTCAGACACCTCATTCAGGTGTCTGTCCAATTAAAAATGAACTGTTAATTTTGCTTCGACAAATCTCCGACACAGCCGGGGCACCGGTAACAGACACCTTTTTTAATGATGTATTATGCCTATCTTTTATGATTTTGCTGCTGCAGGATATAACGGGTGCATATATTTCTTTTTGAGTGCTTGTTTCTCTGCTTTTGATTGGTTGAGTTTTGCTTCTAACTTTGATTATGTGAATCACCAAATTTCACATGGTTTTGATCTTTTATATTATTCAATCTAATTATTATGTAATATCTATATGCGTCGATATCTTACATTTCGAACATTAGTGGTATCTACGTGTCTCTGTCCATGCTTGATAGGCCCTCGTGATTGAAGTTGTCTTAGATACATCATAAATGACATGTTTGTATCCATCCTCAAATTGCCTTGTGGTGGATGCTACACGTTTTTTATTAGGATTTCATCCGGTTGCATGTTCTAACTTTTACACGGTTAACTATTCAGAAAGAGAAAAATGACTGATCATTGGAAGAAGTTCATCTTTCCTATAAAGCAGAGATGTAAATGGTTAGAGATTCAACTGAGGAAACTTAACTCTCAAGCAAAGAAATACGAAGAAGCAATTGCGGCATATGATCAACAAAAACAACTTCGGTTTTTGATTCCTGCGGGAGATGATTTTAATATCAAGTCACTACCTAAAATTGATGGAATTCAAAGAAATGAAGTCATGATGAGAAAGAAAAGAAAGAGAGTTGAAGAATGTGATTTATCATCATATATGTCTAACCATTGTTTATTCTCTTACTATGGTATGACGATAATCGGTTTGTTGTAGTTTTTTTTTTGCTGACGTATTTCTCTGATAATAATCAATTTTTTTCTGCCATTGTCCAGAGAATAAGAACCGAGATCATGATGTTCCCGTGGAAGATTCTCGTAATGATGTCATGAGTAAGTAGAGCAATATATATGTTTTTGCATTCCATGACATTCAAATCTTTTAATCCTAATTTTTGTTTCATTGATATGAGAAGGTGATGTTGATAATGCTGAGGAGTTCAAGTTGAATGAAACGCGGTCTTCTGTAGATCATCGTAAAGAAACTGATAAATCCTTCCTTGAGTTCATTGAAAAGATTGAAGAGTTGTCTTCACAAGTTGTGAACTTGAAAACTCGGATTAATACCGTGATAAATGAAAATCCAGGAAAGTTCAGTTCTATAACTCAATCGAACACAATTGGGCCGTCTCAACATAACTCTGAGCTATGCGCAGAAGATCAACCTATGACGGATAATCCGTTATTATCTTGTGAAGGTATAACTCCTTCCATCGAAGCTGCCAATACGACTCAGTTTGAGGTTCCAGGGGAATCCAAGGAATTAGTTGAGGAGCAAAAACCTATTTCTCCAGTTCAAGCTTCGGACTCTGTTAAACCGTGTTCAACATCAAGGTCACCTTTCCCGAAGAACACGAGGACGGTAAGGAAGAGATCTGGCAAGTAGAGTGTTAGCAGGAGATGATTGGTGGCACTGTATATACAATGGTTGTTTCTTCAAGAGCTTGTGGATGCTATGAGTTCAAGAAATGAGTTCATTTTATACTATGTGAATATGAAGAACATGTTCTTTCTTCAAGGATGCTGTTATTTTTATTTTTCAGAGAAATTTTTTTTAGAGTATTGTTTCTTAATGTACTTGGGGATTATTACTTCAATAATTGAATGAATACTTTATTTTTTATTCTCTGCATCAACATCATCATCATTGGTTAGAGTTCCCCCCATCAATTATACTCATTTTAATCGAAATGCTTAAGATGATGAACTGAATTTCAATAATCTGGTTTGCACTGTGATCTCCAGATTCCATGAGTTCTGGTCAAGTCTTTATTTTATTTTCATTAATTAAAGGAATTTCACTGACTGATCTTTACAATCTCAAATGCTAAAACGAGGATTTACTCATTCATTCACTGACTGATCTTTACAATCTCAAATGCTAAAATGAGGATTTACTCATTAATTCAGGTATGCAGATAATGTATTCTATAGCATATCAACTTATCAGAAACAGTACCTTACTAGTAATATATTTAATTCATTTTCTAAAGAACTTTTGGTGTATCATGTAAGAATAAGTTGTGAAGCTGAGTTGTTAATTGGCTCAACAGAAAGTACACAGTGGTCTTATGGATAACTTACATACAATTTCTAAACAGCTAATTGGAACTCTTTAGTTGACAGACCAGTTAAATATTACACAGTAACTTCCTTATAGGCAAAAAAAAAAAAAACAAGGATTACATAAGTAATAACATTCATTCATCAATTGAGACTTTTCAATTAGTAAATGGCCAGAACAACAACTATACTTTGTGGCCTATGCCTAGAATAATCGAAACACAAAAGGAACTCATTTTCTACATCATCAATGACAAAGTTGCCCCATCAATCATACTCACTTTTGACGAAATGCTCAAGACAGTGAACTAAATTCTAATAATGTGTTTTGCGCTGTGATCTTCATGTTCCATGAGTTCTTATGAGGTCTTTTGCAGCTGCAAAGCCTATTCAAGATTCCATAATCGACAAAGTACTTTTCAGCTGTCTCCTCAAACTTCTTAAGGGAATTAGAGTGAACTCCACCAGATGTTAGATACATGATTTGATAATGCATCCATTTCTTTGGTGGTGTCATGAAATTTATCTGGACAGCATCTTATGCTCATTTAAGTCAGTCTTTCAAAACAATTCTATTTATCCAGCTGGAGATTTTTTTGTCTTGTGAGAGGCTGCGAGTACAACAACGACACTCTATTACCCATCCTCATCAACCTTGCTCTTTAACTGCAATCTAAACATGTTTTGAAAGAGATACAGAGCTAGACATGTTTTCCATCTTTTCAAAATTTAACTTCGTTTTAACCTCTCTCTTTCAGCTTTTGCGTCTTTCAAATTTCAATAAACTGTTTCAACTTTCATATGCTTCCATAGCTGTCCCAATGTTGACTGAATAGCTTCCAGATGCGAATGCGAATGCAAGTAATAACCTGCCACAAACTCTCTAAATCTACCATCAACCTCAATAACACTCCAAGCAACCTCTTTATTTGATCCTTTTTTCTTCATCATTTGTTTAACATCCTCCACATCTGCCCATCGTCGTTCTGTAGCATACAGATTTCTCAACATCACATAGTCTCCAGCACCTTCCTTCTCCAATTTCACCGCCTCTTTAAGCACTCTTTCAGCCCTCGAAACATCTTCGAAGTAACAACAAGCAAACAGAAATGAAGTCAATATTATCTCATTAGCATCATAAGGCATGGCCTGAATCAATCTTTCAGCCTCATCCAAACATCCAGCCCTTCCTAGAAGATCAACCATACAACCATAATGCTCAATCTGAGGCCCAATTCCAAATCTCTCCATTGCCTTGAAGCATCTTCTTCCTTCCTCTACCAAACCACAATGGTTGCAAGCAGATAACACAGTAGTCATAGTTATCTCATTTGGTTCAAATCCTTCCCGTAACATAACATCAAACACCTCCAACGCCTCCTTTGCACATCCATTAACTCCATAACCGTTTATCAAAGCATTCCAAGAACCTGTATCTTTCTCCGCCATCTCTTCAAAAACCGATTTCGCTTTTCCAATTTCCCCACATTTTGCATACATATCAACCAACGCATTACACACATGAATAGATCCATCAAGCTGCTTCCTTTTTACAAACCCATAAACCCAATCACCCAAATCCAAAGCACTCAAATCAGCAACAGCAGGAAGAACACTCACAACAGTCACTTCATTCATTTCCACATCCACATTCCCCCTCATTTCACAAAACAACTTCAACGCATCATGCGGTCGTCTATTCCGACAATACCCCCTAATCATCGCATTCCAACTCATCACATTCTTCTCCGGCATACAATCAAACAAAAACCTAGCAGAATCAACATCCCCATCCTCACAATAACCATGAACCATACTAGTCCAAGAAATAACATTCCTATCCCCCATCTCATCAAACAACTCCCTCGCCAAATCCATACACCCCATCTTCACATACCCATCAATCAACACATTAAAAACAGCAACATCTCTCTCCGGCATAACATCAAAAAGCTTCCTCGCCTCACTCATATCACCACCCCTACAATACCCAACAATAACCGCAGTCCATGAAACCAAACTCCTCACAAACATTTCATCAAACACCTTCCTCGCACAACCCACATCACCAAATTTCACATACATATCAATCAAACTAGTCCCCACATACAAATCAAAACAAAACCCATTCTTCAAAACAACTCCATGAACCTCCAAACCTTCCTTCACACGGTTACAAACCGCACAACCCTTTAAAACAGAAGTAAATGCATAAGTGTTTTGTATAAAAAAATCGTCTCTACAAAACTCCCTGTAGAGAGTAAAAGACTCGTCAAATTGACGAATGGATAAATGGGAATTAATAATAGTGTTGCAGAGAAACTCGTCGCGGTTATGGGTTGAAGTGTGGTCGAAGAAACGACGAGCGTGTTGAACTATTTTAACAGCGTCGTTTTTGCGAGAGGTGGAAGAGGCGAGGGAAGTGCAAGATGAGATGAACTTGGTGAGGAGATTGAGATTGTTGTGGAGAGAGTGTCGAAGAATGAAAGCGTGGATTTGAAGGAGTGTTGTGAAGGTTTTGGTTTTTGGTTGAAGTAGGTGTAAGCATTTTCTTTCGGTGAGAGTCCATAGTGTTCGTTGTGCCTCATTTCGCATTGTTTTTTGTTTCTTAGCTTGGGAATTTTTCACATCGCCGTCACAAATTGTTGTCTTCTATATAAGAGTTTTAGCAGTCAGGATCCGAATTTTGACAGAGCTGCAGAGAAAAGGGTGCAGGGGAGGCAGTTGGACTGTCATGTACAAAGGGAGGAGGAGGGGGTGAGGTATTATCTTGTGGATCAATGTGTGCAGTAGAGGCAGGGATAAAGGGAGGGTGAGGGAGAGGAAGTAACAGTTTTGAAAGTTTTGAAAGGAAAGAAGGACTCATAGAAAATAACATTTTTGGAAACAAAATTGTCATGACTAGATAAGTTATATAATATGAATCCTTTAATTTCTTCTTTTTATATTCAAGAAATATGGATTTTCTAGCTCTACAATCAAATTTGGTCATATGGGCTTAGGTGGAAGTAACATAACACAAGCAATCAAACACCTTTAAATATATATAAGATGTGGTGTGTTTGAAGAGAAGCTCATACGGATTGTGGGATTTTAAGAGGGGTGATGACAACCTATTGATTATTTGAATGACATGTTGCACACAATAATTCCACATAGACAAAGGAACATTAGAGTGGAAATGAAGAGACCTGACCACATTTAGAATGTGTTAGTGTTTTCTTTCCATCACACCATTCTGCTGTGGAGTCTTAAGGCAAGATTTTTGGTGAAGGATATCCTTGAATGAAAGGAAAGGTGCTAAGATTAAAAACTCAGTACCATTGTCAGATCTGAGGCACTTAAGAGTGGGTATTAAATTGGTTTTCAATAAAGGCAACAAAGTGGATAATGCTACTTTTGGTTTGGTCTTTGGTTTTGAGGAAGATCACCCATGTGTATCTACTAAAATCATCCACTAATGTTTAAAAAAATATATTTGTCCTAAAAGTGAAATTGTAGAATAAGGAGCCCATAAATCAGCATGCAACAATTCAAAAGGGGCAATAGTATGAATATTACTAGAAGGGAAAGAAATCATTTTTTATTTTGCATTATGGCATGAGTCACAGGGTGCCAAAGTAGGCTTACAAGGAATGAAATGAAAAAGCTTAAAACCAATTTTTAAACCTATATCAGATATGTGGCCTAACTTGAAGTGCCAAAGTTCATATGAATTACTATCAATAGAATTACAAATAGAGGTTTGCCTAGAGGATGCAAAGATGTAAAGACCTTTCTGCAAGTTAGTTATACCAATCAGTCTCTTGGAGGTGTTATGTAGAATATGACATGTATTAGCAAAAAAGGATAAATGGAAATTAAGATCATTAATAAGTTTTTCTACAAATACTAGATTGCCATTAAATGAAAAAATGTAAAGGACATTATGGAAGATAAGGGAGGGAATGATGGCTATGCTACCAGATATGGCAACAGTGATGTTAGTACCATTAGGAAAAGTAACAAAAACAGGTTTAATGTGTTGGTGTGTGATAAAAGAGTCAAGGTGATATGTGATATGGTATGTGGCACTCGTGTTAAGAATCCAAGATATTGAATGATTACTAGTGTCAGGAGAAGAGTTGGTGTTCATAGCCAAAGGTGTGTCGGTGATGGAATATGTGATAGGGTGGGTTCTTGACTGTTGAAGAAGCTCTAAAATGTTGTTGTACTGCTCTTGCGTGAAACCAAAACTTGAATTTGTTGAACCTGCCGAAGGAGTGTCACAAACAATGTTGGCAGAGAAATTGGATTGTGACTTGTTCTTGAACCTAGGTGGATAACCATGCTTAACAAAACATGTACCAGTCGTGTGGTTAGTGCGCCCACAATGTGTAAAGACTCTGTTGGGTCTGGAGGAAGGAGGTTTGCCTTTGGAATTAGGGTGACATGGGGGAAGGAGGTTTGCCTTTGGAATTAGGGTGACATGGGGGAAGGAGGTTTGCCTTTGGAATTAGGGTGACATGAGTTGTTCCCGCCATTGTATTGGGTGGAGTTGATCTGAGATGTAGTCGTCGGAGCACTGGCATCATTAGAAGGCAAATCAAGATAAGAGGTGGGATTGAGTTCGCGTTCCTGTTGAATCACAATAGAAAAGAGAGATCGATAGTGGGAAAGGGTGTCATCATCATGATCTGAGACTTGGAAGACGGAAAATTTCCATTCAAACCTTTCAAGAAATGAACTGCATAATCTTCATCGCGATGCTTCTTGATAGCAGAAATGGCTCAACACGTACAGGGAATGGCACAATAACAAGATAAAGTTGGCCGATAGGATTCCAACTCATCCCAAAACACTTTCAATTGAGTGAAGTAATCAGAGATAGATATAGTACCTTGCCGAAATTCGTATAAATCTTCTTGAATGTCAGAGATACAAAAAATATTGCTCTGAGCAAATCGTGTGCGAAGATTTGTCCAAACACCAGAGGGAGTTTGAATCCAAAAAACTGATTTGGAAATGGACTCAGAGATGGAATGAAAGAGCCACACAAGAACCATGGTATTGCAGCTGGTCCAAGGTGCATGGAGTGGATATGCAAGCAATGGTTTGGGTAAAGAACCATCGATGAACTGGTGTTTGTTCTTGGAGATGAGAGTAATTTCCATAGATCTCGACCAAGAGTAATAATTCTTGGCATCAAGAAGAGGGGAAACAAGAATGAGAGTTGGATTCTTATTTGGGTGAAGGTAATAGAGGTTTGTAGAATTTTTTATAAAATCAAAGTAATTCGCAACAGCCATTGTTGAATGAGAAGAGAAGGAAGCAAGGATGAAGCAACAAAATAATGGCTACCAAAGCATATAGCTCATGATACCATGTTGAGATACAAAGCAGAGAAGTGAAAAAGGAGATAATTGCTCCATTGTAGTAACTTTTGATATTCTGTTTACATTGTACAAGAGAAGAAGAAGCTAAATATACACATCTAACTTCTAACTAAGCAACAAATTTACAGTTATATTTACCAACTGTACAACAAACTAACAACATACAAAAGAAGCCAAATGGCCCAGGAAAAAATAAGAAAGCCCAATAACAGAAAATAGCCCAATATAGTTTACATTAACCCACACGACAACAACCAGAGAAAGACTACTCGACTCAATGGACAAATAACACAACAGAGAACCAAGATTAGAATTCTAGAAGACCAATCTCACCCGACCATGCAACACCTGGATTGAAAAACTGACAACACTCCACAACCACCACCAAATTACACACAACTCCACATGAGAGAAACCTGACTACTAAGCCTTATAACTCAGTGATGCCCAGGAAAACCCTAGGATTCACACTCCATTGTTAACTATTTTATATAAAATATATGTCATGGATTCTAGTCTTTTAACTTTATTTTTTAGTGGGAAAAAATCTAAAATTTTGTGATGGAGTAGAAAAATAAAATATAGTTTGTTTTTTACATCTACTACACTATATTATGTTATTAGCTTAGTGATAATTAAATCTAAAACTTTGGGATGGTTAAGAAAAATATTGAATATTTTTAGATGTAATATACCATAAGTCAATGTGAATACGATGAATATAAACAATATTGAGCTTGATTATTTAATTTTAATTGTTATGCATATGTATAAATTATGGGTCATTCATTTCTAGTCTCTTAACTTAGTTTCTTAGAGGTGAAGAAACCAAAATTTTTGTGATGGAGAAGAAGAATAATATAAAAATTGTTTATATTTATTATACCATAATACAATGTGATTATACTTAATACAAATAACATTGATTTTAAATATTTAATTTTAGTGATTACCCATGTAGATATAATTTATTTGTCATTCACTTACAGTCTTTTAACTCTATGGCTTAGTGGCGAAGAAACATGAAATTTGGTGATGGAGAAGAAACATATTGAATATATTTATATCTAATTTACCATAATTCAGTGTGAAATTGGTAAATATCAATAAATTCTAGCTTAATTATTTATTTTAATTATTACCTATTTTATATAAAATATATGTCATGGATTATAGTCTTTTAACTTTGTCTTTTAGTGGGTAAAACCTTAAATTTTGTGATCGAGTAGAAAATTAAAATATAATTAATTTTTTACATCTACTATAGTCTATTATGTTTTTAGCTTAGTGACAAAAAAATCTAAAACTTTGGGATGGTGAAGAAAAATATTGAATATTTTTAGATGTAATATACCATAAGTCAATGTGAATACGATGAATATAAATAATATTGAGCTTGGTTATTTAATTTTAATTGTTATGGATATGTATAAATTACGTGTCACTCATTTGTTGTCTCTTAACTAAGTTTCTTAGAGGTGAAGAAACCAATATTTTGGTGATGGAGAATAAGAAAAATATAGAACTTGTTTATATCTATTATACCATAATACAACGTGATTATAGTGAATATAAATAACATTGAGCTTAAATACTAAATTTTAATGATTACCCATGTAGACATAATTTATTTGACATTCATTTACAGTCTTTTAACTCTTTGGCTTAGTGACGAAGAAACATGAAATTTGGTGACGGAGAACAAACATATTGAATATATTTACATCTAACTTACCATAACTGAATGTGAAAATGGTAAACATCAATAAATTCTAAATTGATTATTTATTATAATTATTACCTATTTTTTATAAAAAAATATGTCATAAATTATAGTTTTTTAACTTTGTTTTTTAGTGGGGAAAACCTAAAATTTTGTGATGGAGTAGAAAAATAAAATATAATTAATTTTTTACATCTACTAAAGTCTACTATGTTTTTAGCTTAGTGATAAATAAATCTAAAACGTTGGGATGGTGAAGAAAAATATTGAATATTTTTAGATGTAATATACCATAAGTCAATGTGAATACGATGAATATAAACAATGTTGAGCTTGATTATTTAATTTTAATTGAAATGCATATGTATAAATTATCGACCACTCATTTGTAGTCGCTTAACTTAATTTCTTAGAGGTGAAGAAACCAAAATTTTGGTGATGGAGAAGAAGACAAATATAGAAATTGTTTACATCTATTATACCATAATACAATGTGATTATAGTGAATACAAATAACATTGAGCTTAAATATTTAATTTTAATGATTACCCATGTAGATATAATTTATTTGTCATTCATTTACAGTCTTTTAACTCTGTGGCTTAGTGATAAAGAAACATGAAATTTGGTGATAGAGAAGAAAAATATTTAATATATTTACATCTAACTTACCATAACTGAATGTGAAAGTGGTAAATATCAATAAATTCATGCTATATTATTTATTTTAATTATTACCTATTTTTTATAAAAAAAATATGTCATGGATTATAGTTTTTTAACTTTGTTTTTTAGTGGGGAAAACCTAATATTTTGTGATGGATTAGAAAAATAAAATATAATTAATTTTTTATATCTACTATAGTCTACTATGTTTTTAGCTTAGTGATAAAAAAATCTAAAACTTTGGGATGGTGAAGAAAAATATTGAATATTTTAAGGTGTAATATACCATAAGTCAATGTGAATACGATAAATATAAATAATATTGAGCTTGATTATTTAATTTTAATTGATATGCATATATATAAATTATCGGTCACTCATTTTTAGTCTCTTAACTTAGTTTCTTAGTGGTGAAGAAACCAAAATTTTGGTGATGGAGAAGAAGATAAATATAGAAATTGTATACATCTATTATACCATAATACAATGTGATTATAGTGAATACGAATAACATTGAGCTTAAATATTTAATTTTAGTAATTACCCATGTATATATAATTTATATGTCATTCATTTAAAGTCTTTTAACTATGTGGCTTAGTGACGAAGAAACATGAAATTTGGTGATGGAGAAGAAACATATTGAATATATTTACATCTAACTTACCATAACTGAATGTGAAAATGGTAAACATCAATAAATTCTAGCTATATTATTTATTTTAATTATTACCTATTTTTTTTATTAAAAAATGTCTTGGATTATAGTTTTTTAACTTTGTTTTTTAGTTGGGAAAACCTAAAATTTTGTGATGGAGTAGAAAAATAAAATATAATTAATTTTTCACATCTACTATAGTCTACTATGTTTTTAGCTTAGTGATAAATAAATCTTAAACTTTCGGATGGTGAAGAAAAATATTGAATATTTTTAGATTTAATATACCATAAGTCAATGTGAATACGATGAGTATAAACAATATTGAGCTTGATTATTTAATTTTAATTGATATGCATATGTATAAATTATCGACCACTCATTTGTAGTCGCTTAACTTAATTTCTTATAGGTGAAGAAACCAAAATTTTGGTGATGGAGAAGAAGACAAATAGAGAAATTGTTTACATCTATTATACCATAATACAATGTAATTATAGTGAATACAAATAACATTGAGCTTAAATATTTAATTTTAATGATTACCCATGTAGATATAATTTATTTGTCATTCATTTACAGTCTTTTAGCTCTGTGGCTTAGTGACGAAGAAACATGAAATTTTGTGATAGAGAAGAAACATATTTAATATATTTATATCTAAGTTACCATAACTGAACGTGAACGTGGTAAATATCAATAAATTCATGCTATATTATTTATTTTAATTATTACCTATTTTTTATAAAAAAATATGTCATGGATTATAGTTTTTTAACATTGTTTTTAGTGGGGAAAACCTAAAATTTTGTGATGGAGTAGAAAAACAAAATATAATTAATTTTTTACATCTACTATAGTCTATTATGTTTTTAGCTTAGTGATAAAAAAATCTAAAACTTTGGGATGATGAATAAAAATATTTAATATTTTAAGATGTAATATACCATAAGTCAATGTGAATACAATGAATATAAATAATATTGAGCTTGATTATTTAATTTTAATTGATATGCATATGTATAAATTATCGGTCACTCATTTTTGGTCTCTTAACTTAGTTTCTTAGTGGTGAAGAAACCAAACTTTTGGTGATGGAGAAGAAGATAAATATAGAAATTGTTTACATCTATTATACCATAATACAATGTGATTATAGTGAATACAAATAACATTGAACTTAAATATTTAATTTTAGTGATTACCCATGTATATATAATTTATATGTCATTCATTTACAGTCTTTTAACTCTGTGACTTAGTGACGGAGAAAAATGAAATTTGGTGATGGAGAATAAATATATTGAATATATTTACAGCTAACTTACCATATCTGAATGTGAAAATGGTAAACATCAATAAATTCCAGCTATATTATTTATTTTAATTATTACCTATTTTTTATTAAAAATATGTCATGGATTATAGTCTTTTAATTTATTTTTTAGTTGGGAAAACCTAAAATTTTGTGATGGATTATATATATTGTGAAAATGGGAAATATAAATAAATTCTAGCTTGATATCTTATTTTAATTATTACTTGTTTTATATAAAAAATATGTCATGGATTATAGTGTTTTAATTTTGTTTTTTAGTGGAAAAAAACCTAAAATTTTGTGATGGAGTAGAAAAATAAAAATCTACTACACTCTATTATGTTTTTAGCTTAGTGATAATTAAATCTAAAACTTTGGGATGGTTAAGAAAAATATTGAATATTTTTAGATGTAATATACCATAAGTCAATGTGAATACGATGAATATAAACAATATTGAGCTTGATTATTTAATTTTAATCGTTATGCATATGTATAAATTATGGGTCATTTATTTGTAGTCTTTTAACTTAGTTTCTTACAGGTGAAGAAACCAAAATTTTGGTGATGGAGAAGAATAAATATATAGAAATTGTTTACATCTACTATACTAGAATACAATATGATTATAGTGATTACCCATGTAAATATAGAAATAACATTAAGCTTCAATATTTAATTTTAGTGATTACCCATGTAAATATAATATATTTGTCATTCATTTACAGTTTTTTACTCAGTGTCTAAGTGACGAAGAAACATGAAATTTGGTGATGGAGAAGTAACATATTGAATATATATACATCTAACTTATCATAATTCAATGTGAAAATGGTAAGTATCAATAAATTCTAGCTTGATTATTTATTTTAATTATTACCTATTTTATATAAAAAAAATATGTCATGGATTATAGTCTTTTAATTTGGTTTTTTAAGGGGAAAAACATAAAATTTTGTGATGGAGTACAAAAATAAAATATAATTAATTTTTTTTACATCTACTACAGTCTATTATGTTTTTAGCTTAGTTATAATTAAATCTAAAACTTTGGAATGGTGAAGAAAAATAATGAACATTTTTAGATGAATATACCGTAAGTCAACAGGAATACGATGAATATAAACAATATTGAGCTTGATTATTTAATTTTAATTGTTATGAATATGTATAAATCATTGGTCATTAATTTCTAGTCTCTTAACTTACTTTCTTATAGGTGAAGAAACCAAAATTTTGGTGATGGGGAAGAAGAAAAATATAGAAATTGTTTATATCTATTATACCATAATACAACGTGATTATACTTAATACAAATAACATTGAGCTTAAATATTTAATTTTAGTGATTACCCATGTAGATATAATTTATTTGTCATTCATTTACAGTCTTTTAACTATGTGGTTTAGTGACGAGGAAACACGAAATTTGGTGATGGAGAGGAAACATATTGAATATATTTACATCTAGCTTACCATAATTCAATGTGAAAATGCGAAATATAAATAAATTTTAAGTTGATATTTTATTTTAATTATTACCTGTTTTATATAAAAAATATGTCATGGATTATAGTCTTTTAACTTTGTTTTTTAGTGGAAAAAAACCTAAAATTTTGTGATGGATAGAAAAATAAAATATAGTTTGTTTTTTACATCTACTACACTCTATTATGTTTTTAGCTTAGTGATAATTAAATCTAAAACTTTGGGATGGTTAAGAAAAATATTGAATATTTTTAGATGTAATATACCATAAGTCAATGTGAATACGATGAATATAAACAATATTGCGCTTGAATATTTAATTTTAATTGTTATGCATAGGTATAAATTATGGGTCATTTATTTGTAGTCTCTTAACTTAGTTTCTTACAGATGAAGTAACCAAAATTTTGGTGATGGAGAAGAAGAAAAATATAGAAATTGTTTATATCTATTATACCATAATACAACGAGATTATTCTTAATACAAATAACATTGAGCTTAAATATTTAATTTTAGTGGTTACCCATGTAGATATAATTTATTTATCATTCATTTACAGTCTTTTAACTACGTGGCTTAGTGACGAAGAAACACGAAATTTGGTGATGGAGAGGAAACATATTGAATATATTTACATCTAACTTACCATAATTCAATGTGAAAATGGTAAATATAAATAAATTATAGCTTGATAACTAATTTTAATTATTACCTGTTTTATATAAAAAATATGTCATGAATTATAGTCTTTTAACTTTGTTTTTTAGTGGGGAAAAACCTAAAATTTTGTGATGGAGGACAAAAATAAAATATAATTAATTTTTTACATTTACTATAGTATATTATGTTTTTAGCTTAGTGATAAAAAAATTTAAAAGTTTGGGATGGTGCAGAAAAATATTGAATATTTTTAGATGTAATATACCGTAAGTCAATGTGAATACGATGAATATAAACAATATTGAGCTCGATTATTTAATTTTAATTGTTATGCATATGAATAAATTATGGGTCATTCATTTGTAGTCTCTTAACTTAGTTTCTTACAGGTGAAGTAACCAAAATTTTGGTGATGGAGAAAAGTTAAAATATAGAAATTTTTTAAATCTATTATACCATAATACAATATGATTATAGTGAATACAAATAACATTGAGCTTAAGTATTAAATTTTAGTGATTACCCATGTAAATATAATTTATTTGTCATTCATTTACAGTCTTTTAACTCTGTGTCTATGTGACGAAGAAACATGAAATTTGGTGATGGAGAAGTAACACATCGAATATATATACATCTAACTTATCATAATTCAATGTGAAAATGGTAAGTATCAATAAATTCTAGCTTGATTATTTATTTTAGTTATTACCTGTTTTATATAAAAAAATGTCATGGATTATAGTTTTTTAACTTTGTTTTTTGTTGGGGAAAAACCTAAAATTTTGTGAGGGTGTAGAAAAACTTACCATAATTAATTTTTTACATCTATATAGTCTATTATTTTTTAGCTTAGTGATAAAAAAATTTAAAACTTTGGGATGGTGCAGAAAAATATTGAATATTTTTATATGTAATTTACCATAAGTCAATTTGAATACGTTGAATATAAACAATATTGAGCTGATTAAATAATTTTAATAGTTATCCATATGATGAAATTATGGGTCATTCATTTGTAGGCTCTTAACTAAGTTTCTTAAAGGTGAAGTAACCAAAATTTTGGTGATGGAGAAGAAGAAAAATATAGATATTGTTTATATATATTATACCGTAATACAATGTGATTATACTGAATACAAAAAACATTGAGCTTAAATATTTAATTTTAGTGATTACCCATGTAGATATAATTTATTTGTCATTCATTTACAGTCATTTAACTCTGTGGCTAGTGACGAAGAAACATGAAATCTGGTGATGGAGAAGAAACATATTGGATATGTTTACATCTAACTTATCATAATTCAAAATAAAAATGGTAAGTATAAATAAATTCTAGATTGATTATTTATTTTAATTATTACCTATTTTATTAAAAAAAATATGTCATGGATTATAGTCTTTTAACTTGGTTTTTTAAGGGGAAAAACCTAAAATTTTGTGATGGAGGACAAAAATAAAATATAATTAATTTTTTACATTTACTATAGTATATTATGTTTTTAGCTTAGTGATAAAAAAATTTAAAACTTTGGGATGGTGAAGAAAAATATTGAATATTTTTATATGTAATATACCATAAGTCAACGTGAATACGATGAATATAAATAATATTGAGCTTGATTATTCAATTTTAATTGTTATGCATATGTATAAATTATGGGTCATTCATTTCTAGTCTCTAAACTTAGTTTCTTAGAGGTGAAGAAACCAAAATTTTTGTGATGGAGAAGAAGAATAAGATAGAAATTTTTTAATTCAATTATACCATAATACAATATGATTATAGTGAATACAAATAACATTGAGCTTAAATATTTAATTTTAGTGGTTACCCATGTAAATATAATTTATTTGTCATTCATTTACGGTCTTTTAACTATGTGGTTTAGTGACGAGGAAACACGAAATTTGGTGATGGAGAGGAAACATATTGAATATATTTACATCTAGCTTACCATAATTAAATGTAAAAATGGGAAATATAAATAAATTCTAGCTTGATATCTTATTTTAATTATTACTTGTTTTATATAAAAAATATGTCATGGATTATAGTCTTTTAACTTTGTTTTTTAGTGGGAACAAACCTAAAATTTTGTGATGGAGTAGAAAAATAAAATATAGTTTTTTTTTACATCTACTAAACTATATTATGTTATTAGCTTAGTGATAATTAAATCTAAAACTTTGGGATGGTTAAGAAAAATATTGAATATTTTTAGATGTAATATACCATAAGTCAATGTGAATACGATGAATATAAACAATATTGAGCTTGATTATTTAATTTTAATTGTTATGCATATGTATAAATTATGGGTCATTCATTTCTAGTCTCTTAACTTAGTTTCTTAGAGGTGAAGAAACCGAAATTTTTGTGATGGAGAAGAAGAATAATATAGAAATTGTTTATATTTATTATACCATAATACAATGTGATTATACTTAATACAAATAACATTGATTTTAAATATTTAATTTTAGTGATTACCCATGTAGATATAATTTATTTGTCATTCATTTACAGTCTTTTAACTATGTGGCTTAGTGACGAAGAAACACGGAATTTGGTGATGGAGAGGAAACATATTGAATATATTTACATCTAACTTACCATAATTCAATGTGAAAATGGTAAATATAAATAAATTCTAGCTTAATAACTTATTTTAATTATTATCTGTTTTTTATAAAAAATATGTCATGGATTATAGTCTTTTAACTTTGTTTTTTAGTGGGGAAAAACCTAAAATTTTGTCATGGAGTAGAAAAATAAAATATAGTTAGTTTTTTTACATCTACTACACTCTATTATGTTTTTAGCTTAGTTATAATTAAATCTAAAACTTTGGGATGGTTAAGAAAAATATTGAATATTTTTAGATGTAATATACCATAAGTCAATGTGAATACGATGAATATAAATAATATTGAGCTTGATTATTTAATATTAATTGTTATGCATATGAATAAATTATGGGTCATTCAGTTGTAGTCTCTTAACTTAGTTTCTTACAGGTGAAGTAACCAAAATTTTGGTGATGGAGAAAAGTTAAAATATAGAAATTTTTTAAATCTATTATACCATAATACAATATGATTATAGTGAATACAAATAACATTGAGATTAAGTATTAAATTTTAGTGATTACCCATGTAAATATAATTTATTTGTCATTCATTTACAGTCTTTTAACTCTGTGTCTTTGTGACGAAGAAACATGAAATTTGGTGATGGAGAAGTAACACATTGAATATATATACATCTAACTTATCATAATTCAATGTGAAAATGGTAAGTATCAATAAATTCTAGCTTGATTATTTATTTTAGTTATTACCTATTTTATATAAAAAAAATGTCATGGATTATAGTTTTGTAACTTTGTTTTTTGTTGGGGAAAAACCTAAAATTTTGTGAGGGAGTAGAAAAATATTATATAATTAATTTTTTACATCTATATAGTCTATTATTTTTTAGCTTAGTGATAAAAAAATTTAAAACTTTGGGATGGTGCAGAAAAATATTGAATATTTTTATATGTAATTTACCATAAGTCAATTTGAATACGTTGAATATAAACAATATTGAGCTGATTAAATAATTTTAATTGTTATCCATATGATAAAATTATGGGTCATTCATTTGTAGGCTCTTAACTAAGTTTCTTAAAGGTGAAGTAACCAAAATTTTGGTGATGGAGAAGAAGAAAAATATAGATATTGTTTATATCTATTATACCGTAATACAATGTGATTATACTGAATACAAAAAACATTGAGCTTAAATATTTAATTTTAGTGATTACCCATGTAGATATAATTTATTTGTCATTCATTTACAGTCATTTAACTCTGTGGCTAGTGACGAAGAAACATGAAATCTGGTGATGGAGAAGAAACATATTGGATATGTTTACATCTAACTTATCATAATTCAAAATAAAAATGGTAAGTATAAATAAATTCTAGATTGATTATTTATTTTAATTATTACCTATTTTATTAAAAAAAATATGTCATGGATTATAGTCTTTTAACTTGGTTTTTTAAGGGGAAAAACCTAAAATTTTGTGATGGAGGACAAAAATAAAATATAATTAATTTTTTACATTTACTATAGTATATTATGTTTTTAGCTTAGTGATAAAAAAATTTAAAAGTTTGGGATGGTGAAGAAAAATATTGAATATTTTTATATGTAATATACCATAAGTCAACGTGAATACGATGAATATAAATAATATTGAGCTTGATTATTCAATTTTAATTGTTATGCATATGTATAAATTATGGGTCATTCATTTCTAGTCTCTAAACTTAGTTTCTTAGAGGTGAAGAAACCAAAATTTTTGTGATGGAGAAGAAGAATAATATAGAAATTTTTTAATTCAATTATACCATAATACAATATGATTATAGTGAATACAAATAACATTGGGCTTAAATATTTAATTTTAGTGGTTACCCATGTAAATATAATTTATTTGTCATTCATTTACGGTCTTTTAACTATGTGGTTTAGTGACGAGGAAACACGAAATTTGGTGATGGAGAGGAAACATATTGAATATATTTACATCTAGCTTACCATAATTAAATGTAAAAATGGGAAATATAAATAAATTCTAGCTTGATATCTTATTTTAATTATTACTTGTTTTATATAAAAAATATGTCATGGATTATAGTCTTTTAACTTTGTTTTTTAGTGGGAAAAAACCTAAAATTTTGTGATGGAGTAGAAAAATAAAATATAGTTTGTTTTTTACATCTACTAAACTATATTATGTTATTAGCTTAGTGATAATTAAATCTAAAACTTTGGGATGGTTAAGAAAAATATTGAATATTTTTAGATGTAATATACCATAAGTCAATGTGAATACGATGAATATAAACAATATTGAGCTTGATTATTTAATTTTAATTGTTATGCATATGTATAAATTATGGGTCATTCATTTCTAGTCTCTTAACGTAGTTTCTTAGAGGTGAAGAAACCGAAATTTTTGTGATGGAGAAGAAGAATAATATAGAAATTGTTTATATTTATTATACCATAATACAATGTGATTATACTTAATACAAATAACATTGATTTTAAATATTTAATTTTAGTGATTACCCATGTAGATATAATTTATTTGTCATTCATTTACAGTCTTTTAACTATGTGGCTTAGTGACGAAGAAACACGGAATTTGGTGATGGAGAGGAAACATATTGAATATATTTACATCTAACTTACCATAATTCAATGTGAAAATGGTAAATATAAATAAATTCTAGCTTAATAACTTATTTTAATTATTATCTGTTTTTTATAAAAAATATGTCATGGATTATAGTCTTTTAACTTTGTTTTTTAGTGGGGAAAAACCTAAAATTTTGTCATGGAGTAGAAAAATAAAATATAGTTAGTTTTTTTTACATCTACTACACTCTATTATGTTTTTAGCTTAGTTATAATTAAATCTAAAACTTTGGGATGGTTAAGAAAAATATTGAATATTTTTAGATGTAATATACCATAAGTCAATGTGAATACGATGAATATAAACAATATTGAGCTCGATTATTTAATTTTAATTGTTATGCATATGAATAAATTATGGGTCATTCATTTGTAGTCTCTTAACTTAGTTTCTTACAGGTGAAGTAACCAAAATTTTGGTGATGGAGAAGAAGAATAATATAGAAATTGTTTATATTTATTATACCATAATACAATGTGATTATACTTAATACAAATAACATTGATTTTAAATATTTAATTTTAGTGATTACCCATGTAGATATAATTTATTTGTCATTCATTTACAGTCTTTTAACTATGTGGCTTAGTGACGAAGAAACACGGAATTTGGTGATGGAGAGGAAACATATTGAATATATTTACATCTAACTTACCATAATTCAATGTGAAAATGGTAAATATAAATAAATTCTAGCTTAATAACTTATTTTAATTATTATCTGTTTTTTATAAAAAATATGTCATGGATTATAGTCTTTTAACTTTGTTTTTTAGTGGGGAAAACCTAAAATTTTGTCATGGAGTAGAAAAATAAAATATAGTTAGTTTTTTTACATCTACTACACTCTATTATGTTTTTAGCTTAGTTATAATTAAATCTAAAACTTTGGGATGGTTAAGAAAAATATTGAATATTTTTAGATGTAATATACCATAAGTCTATGTGAATACGATGAATATAAACAATATTGAGCTTGATTATTTAATTTTAATTGTTATGCATATGAATAAATTATGGGTCATTCATTTGTAGTCTCTTAACTTAGTTTCTTACAGGTGAATTAACCAAAATTTTGGTGATGGAGAAAAGTTAAAATATAGAAATTTTTTAAATCTATTATACCATAATACAATATGATTATAGTGAATACAAATAACATTGAGCTTAAGTATTAAATTTTAGTGATTACCCATGTAAATATAATTTATTTGTCATTCATTTACAGTCTTTTAACTCTGTGTCTTTGTGACGAAGAAACATGAAATTTGGTGATGGAGAAGTAACACATCGAATATATATACAACTAACTTATCATAATTCAATGTGAAAATGGTAAGTATCAATAAATTCTAGCTTGATTATTTATTTTAGTTATTACCTATTTTATATAAAAAAAATGTCATGGATTATAGTTTTTTAACTTTGTTTTTTGTTAGGGAAAAACCTAAAATTTTGTCATGGAGTAGAAAAATAAAATATAGTTAGTTTTTTTACATCTACTACACTCTATTATGTTTTTAGCTTAGTTATAATTAAATCTAAAACTTTGGGATGGTTAAGAAAAATATTGAATATTTTTAGATGTAATATACCATAAGTCAATGTGAATACGATGAATATAAACAATATTGAGCTCGATTATTTAATTTTAATTGTTATGCATATGAATAAATTATGGGTCATTCATTTGTAGTCTCTTAACTTAGTTTCTTACAGGTGAAGTAACCAAAATTTTGGTGATAGAGAAAAGTTAAAATATAGAAATTTTTTAAATCTATTATACCATAATACAATATGATTATAGTGAATACAAATAACATTGAGCTTAAGTATTAAATTTTAGTGATTACCCATGTAAATATAATTTATTTGTCATTCATTTACAGTCTTTTAACTCTGTGTCTTTGTGACGAAGAAACATGGAATTTGGTGATGGAGAAGTAACACATCGAATATATATACATCTAACTTATCATAATTCAATGTGAAAATGGTAAGTATCAATAAATTCTAGCTTGATTATTTATTTTACTTATTACCTATTTTATATAAAAAAAATGTCATGGATTATTGTTTTTTAACTTTGTTTTTTGTTGGGGAAAAACCTAAAATTTTGTGAGGGAGTAGAAAAATATTATATAATTAATTTTTTACATCTATATAGTCTATTATTTTTTAGCTTAGTGATAAAAAAATTTAAAACTTTGGGATGGTGCAGAAAAATATTGAATATTTTTATATGTAATTTACCATAAGTCAATTTGAATACGTTGAATATAAACAATATTGAGCTGATTAAATAATATTAATTGTTATCCATATGATAAAATTATGGGTCATTCATTTGTAGGCTCTTAACTAAGTTTCTTAAAGGTGAAGTAACCAAAATTTTGGTGATGCAGAAGAAGAAAAATATAGATATTGTTTATATCTATTATACCGTAATACAATGTGATTATACTGAATACAAAAAACATTGAGCTTAAATATTTAATTTTAGTGATTACCCATGTAGATATAATTTATTTTTCATTCATTTACAGTCATTTAACTCTGTGGCTAGTGACGAAGAAACATGAAATCTGGTGATGGAGAAGAAACATATTGGATATGTTTACATCTAACTTATCATAATTAAAAATAAAAATGGTAAGTATAAATAAATTCTAGATTGATTATTTATTTTAATTATTACCTATTTTATTAAAAAAAATATGTCATGGATTATAGTCTTTTAACTTGGTTTTTTAAGGGGAAAAACCTAAAATTTTGTGATGGAGGACAAAAATAAAATATAATTAATTTTTTACATTTACTATAGTATATTATGTTTTTAGCTTAGTGATAAAAAAATTTAAAACTTTGGGATGGTGAAGAAAAATATTGAATATTTTTATATGTAATATACCATAAGTCAACGTGAATACGATGAATATAAATAATATTGAGCTTGATTATTCAATTTTAATTGTTATGCATATGTATAAATTATGGGTCATTCATTTCTAGTCTCTAAACTTTTATTAGAGGTGAAGAAACCAACATTTTTGTGATGGAGAAGAAGAATAATATAGAAATTTTTTAATTCAATTATACCATAATACAATATGATTATAGTGAATACAAATAACATTGAGCTTAAATATTTAATTTTAGTGGTTACCCATGTAAATATAATTTATTTGTCATTCATTTACGGTCTTTTATCTATGTGGTTTAGTGACGAGGAAACACGAAATTTGGTGATGGAGACGAAACATATTGAATATATTTACATCTAGCTTACCATAATTCAATGTAAAAATGGGAAATATAAATAAATTCTAGCTTGATATCTTATTTTAATTATTACTTGTTTTATATAAAAAATATGTCATGGATTATAGTCTTTTAACTTTGTTTTTTAGTGGGAAAAAACCTAAAATTTTGTCATGGAGTAGAAAAATAAAATATAGTTAGTTTTTTTACATCTACTAAACTATATTATGTTATTAGCTTAGTGATAATTAAATCTAAAACTTTGGGATGGTTAAGAAAAATATTGAATATTTTTAGATGTAATATACCATAAGTCAATGTGAATACGATGAATATAAACAATATTGAGCTTGATTATTTAATTATAATTGTTATTCATATGTATAAATTATGGGTCATTCATTTCTAGTCTCTTAACTTAGTTTCTTAGAGGTGAAGAAACCAAAATTTTTGTGATGGAGAAGAAGAATAATATATAAATTGTTTATATTTATTATACCATAATACAATGTGATTATACTTAATACAAATAACATTGATTTTAAATATTTAATTTTAGTAATTACCCATGTAGATATAATTTATTTGTCATTCATTTACAGTCTTTTAACTATGTGGCTTAGTGACGAAGAAACACAGAATTTGGTGATGGAGAGGAAACATATTGAATATATTTACATCTAACTTACCATAATTCAATGTGAAAATGGTAAATATAAATAAATTCTAGCTTAATAACTTATTTTAATTATTATCTGTTTTTTATAAAAAATATGTCATGGATTATAGTCTTTTAACTTTGTTTTTTAGTGCGGAAAAACCTAAAATTTTGTCATGGAGTAGAAAAATAAAATATAGTTAGTTTTTTTACATCTACTACACTCTATTATGTTTTTAGCTTAGTTATAATTAAATCTAAAACTTTGGGATGGTTAAGAAAAATATTGAATATTTTTAGATGTAATATACCATAAGTCAATGTGAATACGATGAATATAAACAATATTGAGCTCGATTATTTAATTTTAATTGTTATGCATATGAACAAATTATGGGTCATTCATTTGTAGTCTCTTAACTTAGTTTCTTACAGGTGAAGTAACCAAAATTTTGGTGATGGAGAAAAGTTAAAATATAGAAATTTTTTAAATCTATTATACCATAATACAATATGATTATAGTGAATACAAATAACATTGAGCTTAAGTATTAAATTTTAGTGATTACCCATGTAAAAATAATTTATTTGTAATTTATTTACAGTCTTTTAACTCTGTGTCTTTGTGACGAAGAAACATGAAATTTGGTGATGGAGAAGTAACACATCGAATATATATACATCTAACTTATCATAATTCAATGTGAAAATGGTAAGTATCAATAAATTCTAGCTTGATTATTTATTTTAGTTATTACCTATTTTATATAAAAAAAATGTCATGGATTATAGTTTGTTAACTTTGTTTTTTGTTGGGGAAAAACCTAAAATTTTGTGAGGGAGTAGAAAAATATTATATAATTAATTTTTTACACCTATATAGTCTATTATTTTTTAGCTTAGTGATAAAAAAATTTAAAACTTTGGGATGGTGCAGAAAAATATTGAATATTTTTATATGTAATTTACCATAAGTCAATTTGAATACGTTGAATATAAACAATATTGAGCTGATTAAATAATTTTAATTGTTATCCATATAATAAAATTATGGGTCATTCATTTGTAGGCTCTTAACTAAGTTTCTTAAAGGTGAAGTAACCAAAATTTTGGTGATGGAGAAGAAGAAAAATATAGATATTGTTTATATCTATTATACCGTAATACAATGTGATTATACTGAATACAAAAAACATTGAGCTTAAATATTTAATTTTAGTGATTACCCATGTAGATATAATTTATTTGTCATTCATTTGCAGTCATTTAACTCTGTGGTTAGTGACGAAGAAACATGAAATCTGGTGATGGAGAAGAAACATATTGGATATGTTTACATCTAACTTATCATAATTCAAAATAAAAATGGTAAGTATAAATAAATTCTAGATTGATTATTTATTTTAATTATTACCTATTTTATTAAAAAAAATATGTCATGGATTATAGTCTTTTAACTTGGTTTTTTAAGGGAAAAAACCTAAAATTTTGTGATGGAGGACAAAAATAAAATATAATTAATTTTTTACATTTACTATAGTATATTATGTTTTTAGCTTAGTGATAAAAAAATTTAAAACTTTGGGATGGTGAAGAAAAATATTGAATATTTTTATATGTAATATACCATAAGTCAACGTGAATACGATGAATATAAATAATATTGAGCTTGATTATTCAATTTTAATTGTTATGCATATGTATAAATTATGGATCATTCATTTCTAGTCTCTAAACTTAGTTTCTTAGAGGTGAAGAAACCAAAATTTTTGTGATGGAGAAGAAGAATAATATAGAAATTTTTTAATTCAATTATACCATAATACAATATGATTATAGTGAATACAAATAACATTGAGCTTAAATATTTAATTTTAGTGGTTACCCATGTAAATATAATTTATTTGTCATTCATTTACGGTCTTTTAACTATGTGGTTTAGTGACGAGGAAACACGAAATTTGGTGATGGAGAGGAAACATATTGAATATATTTACATCTAGCTTACCATAATTCAATGTAAAAATGGGAAATATAAATAAATTCTAGCTTGATATCTTATTTTAATTATTACTTGTTTTATATAAAAAATATGTCATGGATTATAGTCTTTTAACTTTGTTTTTTAGTGGGAAAAAACCTAAAATTTTGTGATGGAGTAGAAAAATAAAATATAGTTTTTCTTTTACATCTACTAAACTATATTATGTTATTAGCTTAGTGATAATTAAATCTAAAACTTTGGGATGGTTAAGAAAAATATTGAATATTTTTAGATGTAATATACCATAAGTCAATGTGAATACGATGAATATAAACAATATTGAGCTTGATTATTTAATTTTAATTGTTATGCATATGTATAAATTATGGGTCATTCATTTCTAGTCTCTTAACTTAGTTTCTTAGAGGTGAAGAAACCAAAATTTTTGTGATGGAGAAGAAGAATAATATAGAAATTGTTTATATTTATTATACCATAATACAATGTGATTATACTTAATACAAATAACATTGATTTTAAATATTTAATTTTAGTGATTACCCATGTAGATATAATTTATTTGTCATTCATTTACAGTCTTTTAACTATGTGGCTTAGTGACGAAGAAACACGGAATTTGGTGATGGAGAGGAAACATATTGAATATATTTACATCTAACTTACCATAATTCAATGTGAAAATGGTAAATATAAATAAATTCTAGCTTAATAACTTATTTTAATTATTATCTGTTTTTTATAAAAAAATATGTCATGGATTATAGTCTTTTAACTTTGTTTTTTAGTGGGGAAAAACCTAAAATTTTGTCATGGAGTAGAAAAATAAAATATAGTTAGTTTTTTTACATCTACTACACTCTATTATGTTTTTAGCTTAGTTATAATTAAATCTAAAACTTTGGGATGGTTAAGAAAAATATTGAATATTTTTAGATGTAATATACCATAATTCAATGTGAATACGATGAATATAAACAATATTGAGGTCGATTATTTAATTTTAATTGTTATGCATATGAATAAATTATGGGTCATTCATTTGTAGTCTCTTAACTTAGTTTCTTACAGGTGAAGTAACCAAAATTTTGATGATGGAGAAAAGTTAAAATATAGAAATTTTTTAAATCTATTATACCATAATACAATATGATTATAGTGAATACAAATAACATTGAGCTTAAGTATTAAATTTTAGTGATTACCCATGTAAATATAATTTATTTGTCATTCATTTACAGTCTTTTAACTCTGTGTCTTTGTGACGAAGAAACATGAAATTTGGTGATGGAGAAGTAACACATCGAATATATATACATCTAACTTATCATAATTCAATGTAAAAATGGTAAGTATCAATAAATTCTAGCTTGATTATTTATTTTAGTTATTACCTATTTTATATAAAAAAATGTCATGGATTATAGTTTTTTAACTTTGTTTTTTGTTGGGGAAAAACCTAAAATTTTGTGAGGGAGTAGAAAAATATTATATAATTAATTTTTTACATCTATATAGTCTATTATTTTTTAGCTTAGTGATAAAAAAATTTAAAACTTTGGGATGGTGCAGAAAAATATTGAATATTTTTATATGTAATTTACCATAAGTCAATTTGAATACGTTGAATATAAACAATATTGAGCTGATTAAATAATTTTAATTGTTATCCATATGATAAAATTATGGGTCATTCATTTGTAGGCTCTTAACTAAGTTTCTTAAAGGTGAAGTAACCAAAATTTTGGTGATGGAGAAGAAGAAAAATATAGATATTGTTTATATCTATTATACCGTAATACAATGTGATTATACTGAATACAAAAAACATTGAGCTTAAATATTTAATTTTAGTGATTACCCATGTAGATATAATTTATTTGTCATTCATTTGCAGTCATTTAACTCTGTGGCTAGTGACGAAGAAACATGAAATCTGGTGATGGAGAAGAAACATATTGGATATGTTTACATCTAACTTATCATAATTCAAAATAAAAATGGTAAGTATAAATAAATTCTAGATTGATTATTTATTTTAATTATTACCTATTTTATTAAAAAAAAGATGTCATGGATTATAGTCTTTTAACTTGGTTTTTGAAGGGGAAAAACCTAAAATTTTGTGATGGAGGACAAAAATAAAATATAATTAATTTTTTACATTTACTATAGTATATTATGTTTTTAGCTTAGTGATAAAAAAATTTAAAACTTTGGGATGGTGAAGAAAAATATTGAATATTTTTATATGTAATATACCATAAGTCAACGTGAATACGATGAATATAAATAATATTGAGATTGATTATTCAATTTTAATTATTATGCATATGTATAAATTATGGGTCATTCATTTCTAGTCTCTAAACTTAGTTTCTTAGAGGTGAAGAAACCAAAATTTTTGTGATGGAGAAGAAGAATAATATAGAAATTTTTTAATTCAATTATACCATAATACAATATGATTATAGTGAATACAAATAACATTGAGCTTAAATATTTAATTTTAGTGGTTACCCATGTAAATATAATTTATTTGTCATTCATTTACGGTCTTTTAACTATGTGGTTTAGTGACGAGGAAACACGAAATTTGGTGATGGAGAGGAAACATATTGAATATATTTACATCTAGCTTACCATAATTCAAAGTAAAAATGGGAAATATAAATAAATTCTAGCTTGATATCTTATTTTAATTATTACTTGTTTTATATAAAAAATATGTCATGGATTATAGTCTTTTCACTTTGTTTTTTAGTGGGAAAAAACCTAAAATTTTGTGATGGAGTAGAAAAATAAAATATAGTTTGTTTTTTACATCTACTACACTATATTATGTTATTAGCTTAGTGATAATTAAATCTAAAACTTTGGGATGGTTAAGAAAAATATTGAATATTTTTAGATGTAATATACCATAAGTCAATGTGAATACGATGAATATAAACAATATTGAGCTTGATTATTTAATTTTAATTGTTATGCATATGTATAAATTATGGGTCATTCATTTCTAGTCTCTTAACTTAGTTTCTTAGAGGTGAAGAAACCAAAATTTTTGTGATGGAGAAGAAGAATAATATAGAAATTGTTTATATTTATTATACCATAATACAATGTGATTATACTTAATACAAATAACATTGATTTTAAATATTTAATTTTAGTGATTACCCATGTAGATATAATTTATTTGTCATTCATTTACAGTCTTTTAACTATGTGGCTTAGTGACGAAGAAACACGAAATTTGGTGATGGAGAGGAAACATATTGAATATATTTACATCTAACTTACCATAATTCAATGTGAAAATGGTAAATATAAATAAATTCTATCTTAATAACTTATGTTAATTATTATCTGTTTTTTATAAAAAATATGTCATGGATTATAGTCTTTTAACTTTGTTTTTTAGTGGGGAAAAACCTAAAATTTTGTCAAGGAGTAGAAAAATAAAATATAGTTAGTTTTTTTACATCTACTACACTCTATTATGTTTTTAGCTTAGTTATAATTAAATCTAAAACTTTGGGAAGGTTAAGAAAAATATTGAATATTTTTAGATGTAATATACCATAAGTCAATGTGAATACGATGAATATAAACAATATTGAGCTTGATTATTTAATTTTAATTGTTATGCATATGAATAAATTATGGGTCATTCATTTGTAATCTCTTAACTTAGTTTCTTACGGGTGAAGTAACCAAAATTTTGGTGATGGAGAAAAGTTAAAATATAGAAATTTTTTAAATCTATTATACCATAATACAATATGATTATAGTGAATACAAATAACATTGAGCTTAAGTATTAAATTTTAGTGATTACCCATGTAAATATAATTTATTTGTCATTCATTTACAGTCTTTTAACTCTGTGTCTTTGTGACGAAGAAACATGAAATTTGGTGATGGAGAAGTAACACATTGAATATATATACATCTAACTTATCATAATTCAATGTGAAAATGGTAAGTATATATAAATTCTAGCTTGATTATTTATTTTAGTTATTACCTATTTTATATAAAAAAAATGTCATGGATTATAGTTTGTTAACTTTGTTTTTTGTTGGGGAAAAACCTAAAATTTTGTGAGGGAGTAGAAAAATATTATATAATTAATTTTTTACACCTATATAGTCTATTATTTTTTAGCTTAGTGATAAAAAAATTTAAAACTTTGGGATGGTGCAGAAAAATATTGAATATTTTTATATGTAATTTACCATAAGTCAATTTGAATACGTTGAATATAAACAATATTGAGCTGATTAAATAATTTTAATTGTTATCCATATGATAAAATTATGGGTCATTCATTTGTAGGCTCTTAACTAAGTTTCTTAAAGGTGAAGTAACCAAAATTTTGGTGATGGGGAAGAAGAAAAATATAGATATTATTTATATCTATTATACCGTAATACAATGTGATTATACTGAATACAAAAAACATTGAGCTTAAATATTTAATTTTAGTGATTACCCATGTAGATATAATTTATTTGTCATTCATTTACAGTCATTTAACTCTGTGGCTAGTGACGAAGAAACATGAAATCTGGTGATGGAGAAGAAACATATTGGATATGTTTACATCTAACTTATCATAATTCAAAATAAAAATGGTAAGTATAAATAAATTCTAGATTGATTATTTATTTTAATTATTACCTATTTTATTAAAAAAAATATGTCATGGATTATAGTCTTTTAACTTGGTTTTTTAAGGGGAAAAACCTAAAATTTTGTGATGGAGGACAAAAATAAAATATAATTAATTTTTTACATTTACTATAGTATATTATGTTTTTAGCTTAGTGATAAAAAAATTTAAAACTTTGGGATGGTGAAGAAAAATATTGAATATTTTTATATGTAATATACCATAAGTCAACGTGAATACGATGAATATAAAAAATATTGAGCTTGATTATTCAATTTTAATTGTTATGCATATGTATAAATTATGGGTCATTCAATTCTAGTCTCTAAACTTAGTTTCTTAGAGGTGAAGAAACCAAAATTTTTGTGATGGAGAAGAAGAATAATATAGAAATTTTTTAATTCAATTATACCATAATACAATATGATTATAGTGAATACAAATAACATTGAGCTTAAATATTTAATTTTAGTGGTTACCCATGTAAATATAATTTATTTGTCATTCATTTACGGTCTTTTAACTATGTGGTTTAGTGACGAGGAAACACGAAATTTGGTGATGGAGAGGAAACATATTGAATATATTTACATCTAGCTTACCATAATTCAATGTAAAAATGGGAAATATAAATAAATTCTAGCTTGATATCTTATTTTAATTATTACTTGTTTTATATAAAAAATATGTCATGGATTATAGTCTTTTCACTTTGTTTTTTAGTGGGAAAAAACCTAAAATTTTGTGATGGAGTAGAAAAATAAAATATAGTTTGTTTTTTACATCTACTACACTATATTATGTTATTAGCTTAGTGATAATTAAATCTAAAACTTTGGGATGGTTAAGAAAAATATTGAATATTTTTAGATGTAATATACCATAAGTCAATGTGAATACGATGAATATAAACAATATTGAGCTTGATTATTTAATTTTAATTGTTATGCATATGTATAAATTATGGGTCATTCATTTCTAGTCTCTTAACTTAGTTTCTTAGAGGTGAAGAAACCAAAATTTTTGTGATGGAGAAGAAGAATAATATAGAAATTGTTTATATTTATTATACCATAATACAATGTGATTATACTTAATACAAATAACATTGATTTTAAATATTTAATTTTAGTGATTACCCATGTAGATATAATTTATTTGTCATTCATTTACAGTCTTTTAACTATGTGGCTTAGTGACGAAGAAACACGAAATTTGGTGATGGAGAGGAAACATATTGAATATATTTACATCTAACTTACCATAATTCAATGTGAAAATGGTAAATATAAATAAATTCTATCTTAATAACTTATGTTAATTATTATCTGTTTTTTATAAAAAATATGTCATGGATTATAGTCTTTTAACTTTGTTTTTTAGTGGGGAAAAACCTAAAATTTTGTCAAGGAGTAGAAAAATAAAATATAGTTAGTTTTTTTACATCTACTACACTCTATTATGTTTTTAGCTTAGTTATAATTAAATCTAAAACTTTGGGAAGGTTAAGAAAAATATTGAATATTTTTAGATGTAATATACCATAAGTCAATGTGAATACGATGAATATAAACAATATTGAGCTTGATTATTTAATTTTAATTGTTATGCATATGAATAAATTATGGGTCATTCATTTGTAATCTCTTAACTTAGTTTCTTACGGGTGAAGTAACCAAAATTTTGGTGATGGAGAAAAGTTAAAATATAGAAATTTTTTAAATCTATTATACCATAATAAAATATGATTATAGTGAATACAAATAACATTGAGCTTAAGTATTAAATTTTAGTGATTACCCATGTAAATATAATTTATTTGTCATTCATTTACAGTCTTTTAACTCTGTGTCTTTGTGACGAAGAAACATGAAATTTGGTGATGGAGAAGTAACACATTGAATATATATACATCTAACTTATCATAATTCAATGTGAAAATGGTAAGTATATATAAATTCTAGCTTGATTATTTATTTTAGTTATTACCTATTTTATATAAAAAAAATGTCATGGATTATAGTTTGTTAACTTTGTTTTTTGTTGGGGAAAAACCTAAAATTTTGTGAGGGAGTAGAAAAATATTATATAATTAATTTTTTACACCTATATAGTCTATTATTTTTTAGCTTAGTGATAAAAAAATTTAAAACTTTGGGATGGTGCAGAAAAATATTGAATATTTTTATATGTAATTTACCATAAGTCAATTTGAATACGTTGAATATAAACAATATTGAGCTGATTAAATAATTTTAATTGTTATCCATATGATAAAATTATGGGTCATTCATTTGTAGGCTCTTAACTAAGTTTCTTAAAGGTGAAGTAACCAAAATTTTGGTGATGGGGAAGAAGAAAAATATAGATATTATTTATATCTATTATACCATAATACAATGTGATTATACTGAATACAAAAAACATTGAGCTTAAATATTTAATTTTAGTGATTACCCATGTAGATATAATTTATTTGTCATTCATTTACAGTCATTTAACTCTGTGGCTAGTGACGAAGAAACATGAAATCTGGTGATGGAGAAGAAACATATTGGATATGTTTACATCTAACTTATCATAATTCAAAATAAAAATGGTAAGTATAAATAAATTCTAGATTGATTATTTATTTTAATTATTACCTATTTTATTAAAAAAAATATGTCATGGATTATAGTCTTTTAACTTGGTTTTTTAAGGGGAAAAACCTAAAATTTTGTGATGGAGGACAAAAATAAAATATAATTAATTTTTTACATTTACTATAGTATATTATGTTTTTAGCTTAGTGATAAAAAAATTTAAAACTTTGGGATGGTGAAGAAAAATATTGAATATTTTTATATGTAATATACCATAAGTCAACGTGAATACGATGAATATAAAAAATATTGAGCTTGATTATTCAATTTTAATTGTTATGCATATGTATAAATTATGGGTCATTCAATTCTAATCTCTAAACTTAGTTTCTTAGAGGTGAAGAAACCAAAATTTTTGTGATGGAGAAGAAGAATAATATAGAAATTTTTTAATTCAATTATACCATAATACAATATGATTATAGTGAATACAAATAACATTGAGCTTAAATATTTAATTTTAGTGGTTACCCATGTAAATATAATTTATTTGTCATTCATTTACGGTCTTTTAACTATGTGGTTTAGTGACGAGGAAACACGAAATTTGGTGATGGAGAGGAAACATATTGAATATATTTACATCTAGCTTACCATAATTCAATGTAAAAATGGGAAATATAAATAAATTCTAGCTTGATATCTTATTTTAATTATTACTTGTTTTATATAAAAAATATGTCATGGATTATAGTCTTTTAACTTTGTTTTTTAGTGGGAAAAAACCTAAAATTTTGTGATGGAGTAGAAAAATAAAATATAGTTTGTTTTTTACATCTACTACACTATATTATGTTATTAGCTTAGTGATAATTAAATCTAAAACTTTGGGATGGTTAAGAAAAATATTGAATATTTTTAGATGTAATATACCATAAGTCTATGTGAATACGATGAATATAAACAATATTGAGCTTGATTATTTAATTTTAATTGTTATGCATATGTGTAAATTATGGGTCATTCATTTCTAGTCTCTTAACTTAGTTTCTTAGAGGTGAAGAAACCAAAATTTTTGTGATGGAGAAGAAGAATAATATAGAAATTGTTTATATTTATTATACCATAATACAATGTGATTATATTTAATACAAATAACATTGATTTTAAATATTTAATTTTAGTGATTACCCATGTAGATATAATTTATTTGTCATTCATTTACAATCTTTTAACTATGTGGCTTAATGACGAAGAAACACGAAATTTGGTGATGGAGAGGAAACATATTGAATATATTTACATCTAACTTACCATAATTCAATGTGAAAATGGTAAATATAAATAAATTCTAGCTTAATAACTTATTTTAATTATTATCTGTTTTTTATAAAAAATATGTCATGGATTATAGTCTTTTAACTTTGTTTTTTAGTGGGGAAAAACCTAAAATTTTGTCAAGGAGTAGAAAAATAAAATATATTTAGTTTTTTTACATCTACTACACTCTATTATGTTTTTAGCTTAGTTATAATTAAATCTAAAACTTTGGGATGGTTAAGAAAAATGTTGAATATTTTTAGATGTAATATACCATAAGTCAATGTGAATACGATGAATATAAACAATATTGAGCTTGATTATTTAATTTTAATTGTAATGCATATGAATAAATTATGGGTCATTCATTTGTATTCTCTTAACTTAGATTCTTACAGGTGAAGTAACCAAAATATTGGTGATGGAGATAAGTTAAAATATAGAAATTTTTTAAATCTATTATACCATAATACAATATGATTATAGTGAATACAAATAACATTGAGCTTAAGTATTAAATTTTAGTGACTACCCATGTAAATATAATTTATTTGTCATTCATTTACAGTCTTTTAACTCTGTGTCTATGTGACGAAGAAACATGAAATTTGGTGATGGAGAAGTAACACATTGAATATATATACATCTAACTTATCATAATTCAATGTGAAAATGGTAAGTATCAATAAATTCTAGCTTGATTATTTATTTTAGTTATTACCTATTTTATATAAAAAAAATGTCATGGATTATAGTTTTTTAACTTTGTTTTTTGTTGGGGAAAAACCTAAAATTTTGTGAGGGAGTAGAAAAATATTATATAATTAATTTTTTACATCTATATAGTCTATTATTTTTTAGCGTAGTGATAAAAAAATTTAAAACTTTGGGATGGTGCAGAAAAATATTGAATATTTTGATATGTAATTTACCATAAGTCAATTTGAATACGTTGAATATAAACAATATTGAGCTGATTAAATAATTTTAATTGTTATCCATATGATGAAATTATGGGTCATTCATTTGTAGGCTCTTAACTAAGTTTCTTAAAGGTGAAGTAACCAAAATTTTGGTGATGGAGAAGAAGAAAAATATAGATATTGTTTATATCTATTATACCGTAATACAATGTGATTATACTGAATACAAAAAACATTGAGCTTAAATATTTAATTTTAGTGATTACCCATGTAGATATAATTTATTTTTCATTCATTTACAGTCATTTAACTCTGTGGCTAGTGACGAAGAAACATGAAATCTGGTGATGGAGAAGAAACATATTGGATATGTTTACATCTAACTTATCATAATTCAAAATAAAAATGGTAAGTATAAATAAATTCTAGATTGATTATTTATTTTAATTATTACCTATTTTATTAAAAAAAAGATGTCATGGATTATAGTCTTTTAACTTGGTTTTTTAAGGGGAGAAACCTAAAATTTTGTGATGGAGGACAAAAATAAAATATAATTAATTTTTTATATTTACTATAGTATATTATGTTTTTAGCTTAGTGATAAAAAAATTTAAAACTTTGGGATGGTGAAGAAAAATATTGAATATTTTTATATGTAATATACCATAAGTCAACGTGAATACGATGACTATAAATAATATTGAGCTTGATTATTCAATTTTAATTGTTATGCATATGTATAAATTATGGGTCATTCATTTCTAGTCTCTAAACTTAGTTTCTTAGAGGTGAAGAAACCAAAATTTTTGTGATGGAGAAGAAGAATAATATAGAAATTTTTTAATTCAATTATACCATAATACAATATGATTATAGTGAATACAAATAACATTGAACTTAAATATTTAATTTTAGTGGTTACCCATGTAAATATAATTTATTTGTCATTCATTTACAGTCTTTTAACTATGTGGTTTAGTGACGAGGAAACACGAAATTTGGTGATGGAGAGGAAACATATTGAATATATTTACATCTAGCTTACCATAATTCAATGTAAAAATGGGAAATATAAATAAATTCTAGCTTGATATCTTATTTTAATTATTACTTGTTTTATATAAAAAATATGTCATGGATTATAGTCTTTTAACTTTGTGGGAAAAAACCTAAAATTTTGTGATGGAGTAGAAAAATAAAATATAGTTTGTTTTTTACATCTACTACACTATATTATGTTATTAGCTTAGTGATAATTAAATCTAAAACTTTGGGATGGTTAAGAAAAATATTGAATATTTTTAAATGTAATATACCATAAGTCAATGTGAATACGATGAATATAGACAATATTGAGCTTGATTATTTAATTTTAATTGTTATGCATATGTATAAATTATGGGTCATTCATTTCTAGTCTCTTAACTTAGTTTCTTAGAGGTGAAGAAACCAAAATTTTTGTGATGGAGAAGAAGAATAATATAGAAATTGTTTATATTTATTATACCATAATACAATGTGATTATACTTAATACAAATAACATGGATTTTAAATATTTAATTTTAGTGATTACCCATGTAGATATAATTTATTTGTCATTCATTTACAGTCTTTTAACTATGTGGCTTAGTGACGAAGAAACACGAAATTTGGTGATGGAGAGGAAACATATTGAATATATTTACATCTAACTTACCATAATTCAATGTGAAAACGGTAAATATAAATAAATTCTAGCTTAATAACTTATTTTAATTATTCTCTGTTTTTTATAAAAAATATGTCATGGATTATAGTCTTTTAACTTTGTTTTTTAGTGGGGAAAAACCTAAAATTTTGTCATGGAGTAGAAAAATAAAATATAGTTAGTTTTTTTACATCTACTACACTCTATTATGTTTTTAGCTTAGTTATAATTAAATCTAAAACTTTGGGATGGTTAAGAAAAATATTGAATATTTTTAGATGTAATATACCATAAGTCAATGTAAATACGATGAATATAAACAATATTGAGCTCGATTATTTAATTTTAATTGTTATGCATATGAATAAATTATGGGTCATTCATTTGTAGTCTCTTAACTTAGTTTCTTACAGGTGAAGTAACCAAAATTTTGGTGATGGAGAAAAGTTAAAATATAGAAATTTTTTAAATCTATTATATCATAATACAATATGATTATAGTGAATACAAATAACATTGAGCTTAAGTATTAAATTTTAGTGATTACCCATGTAAATATAATTTATTTGTCATTCATTTACAGTCTTTTAACTCTGTGTCTTTGTGACGAAGAAACATGAAATTTGGAGATGGAGAAGTAACACATCGAATATATATACATCTAACTTATCATAATTCAATGTGAAAATGGTAAGTATCAATAAATTCTAGCTTGATTATTTATTTTAGTTATTACCTATTTTATATAAAAAAAATGTCATGGATTATAGTTTTTCAACTTTGTTTTTTGTTGGGGAAAAACCTAAAATTTTGTGAGGGAGTAGAAAAATATTATATAATTAATTTTTTACATCTATATAGTCTATTATTTTTTAGCTTAGTGATAAAAAAATTTAAAACTTTGGGATGGTGCAGAAAAATATTGAATATTTTTATATGTAATTTACCATAAGTCAATTTGAATACGTTGAATATAAACAATATTGAGCTGATTAAATAATTTTAATTGTTATCCATATGATAAAATTATGGGTCATTCATTTGTAGGCTCTTAACTAAGTTTCTTAAAGGTGAAGTAACCAAAATTTTGGTGATGGAGAAGAAGAAAAATATAGATATTGTTTATATCTATTATACCGTAATACAATGTGATTATACTGAATACAAAAAACATTGAGCTTAAATATTTAATTTTAGTGATTACCCATGTAGATATAATTTATTTGTCATTCATTTACAGTCATTTAACTCTGTGGCTAGTGACGAAGAAACATGAAATCTGGTGATGGAGAAGAAACATATTGGATATGTTTACATCTAACTTATCATAATTCAAAATAAAAATGGTAAGTATAAATAAATTCTAGATTGATTATTTATTTTAATTATTACCTATTTTATTAAAAAAAATATGTCATGGATTATAGTCTTTTAACTTGGTTTTTTAAGGGGAAAAACCTAAAATTTTGTGATGGAGGACAAAAATAAAATATAATTAATTTTTTAAATTTACTATAGTATATTATGTTTTTAGCTTAGTGATAAAAAAATTTAAAACTTTGGGATGGTGAAGAAAAATATTGAATATTTTTATATGTAATATACCATAAGTCAACGTGAATACGATGAATATAAATAATATTGAGCTTGATTATTCAATTTTAATTGTTATGCATATGTATAAATTATGGGTCATTCATTTCTAGTCTCTAAACTTAGTTTCTTAGAGGTGAAGAAACCAAAATTTTTGTGATGGAGAAGAAGAATAATATAGAAATTTTTTAATTCAATTATACCATAATACAATATGATTATAGTGAATACAAATAACATTGAGCTTAAATATTTAATTTTAGTGGTTACCCATGTAAATATAATTTATTTGTCATTCATTTACGGTCTTTTAACTATGTGGTTTAGTGACGAGGAAACACGAAATTTGGTAATGGAGAGGAAACATATTGAATATATTTACATCTAGCTTACCATAATTCAATGTAAAAATGGGAAATATAAATAAATTCTAGCTTGATATCTTATTTTAATTATTACTTGTTTTATATAAAAAATATGTCATGGATTATAGTCTTTTAACTTTGTTTGTTAGTGGGAAAAAACCTAAAATTTTGTGATGGAGTAGAAAAATAAAATATAGTTTTTTTTTTACATCTACTAAACTATATTATGTTATTAGCTTAGTGATAATTAAATCTAAAACTTTGGGATGGTTAAGAAAAATATTGAATATTTTTAGATGTAATATACCATAAGTCAATGTGAATACGATGAATATAAACAATATTGAGCTTGATTATTTAATTTTAATTGTTATGCATATGTATAAATTATGGGTCATTTATTTCTAGTCTCTTAACTTAGTTTCTTAGAGGTGAAGAAACCAAAATTTTTGTGATGGAGAAGAAGAATAATATAGAAATTGTTTATATTTATTATACCATAATACAATGTGATTATACTTAATACAAATAACATTGATTTTAAATATTTAATTTTAGTGATTACCCATGTAGATATAATTTATTTGTCATTCATTTACAGTCTTTTAACTATGTGGCTTAGTGACAAAGAAACAAGAAATTTGGTGATGGAGAGGAAACATATTGAATATATTTACATCTAACTTACCATAATTCAATGTGAAAATGGTAAATATAAATAAATTCTAGCTTAATAACTTATTTTAATTATTATCTGTTTTTTATAAAAAATATGTCATGGATTATAGTCTTTTAACTTTGTTTTTTAGTGGGGAAAAACCCTAAAATTTTGCCATGGAGTAGAAAAATAAAATATAGTTAGTTTTTTTACATCTACTACACTCTATTATGTTTTTATCTTAGTTATAATTAAATCTAAAACTTTGGGATGGTTAAGAAAAATATTGAATATTTTTAGATGTAATATACCATAAGTCAATGTGAATATGATGAATATAAACAATATTGAGCTTGATTATTTAATTTTAATTGTAATGCATATGAATAAATTATGGGTCATTCATTTGTAGTCTCTTAACTTAGTTTCTTACAGGTGAAGTAACCAAAATATTGGTGATGGAGATAAGTTAAAATATAGAAATTTTTTAAATCTATTATACCATAATACAATATGATTATAGTGAATACAAATAACATTGAGCTTAAGTATTAAATTTTAGTGATTACCCATGTAAATATAATTTATTTGTCATTCATTTACAGTCTTTTAACTCTGTGTCTTTGTGACGAAGAAACATGAAATTTGGTGATGGAGAAGTAACACATCGAATATATATACATCTAACTTATCATAATTCAATGTGAAAATGGTAAGTAACAATAAATTCTAGCTTGATTATTTATTTTAGTTATTACCTATTTTATATAAAAAAAAATGTCATGGATTATAGTTTTTTAACTTTGTTTTTTGTTGGGGAAAAACCTAAAATTTTTTGAGGGAGTAGAAAAATATTATATAATTAATTTTTTACATCTATATAGTTTATTATTTTTTAGCTTAGTGATAAAAAAATTTAAAACTTTGGGATGGTGCAGAAAAATATTGAATATTTTTATATGTCATTTACCATAAGTCAATTTGAATACGTTGAATATAAACAATATTAAGCTGATTAAATAATTTTAATTGTTATCCATATGATGAAATTATGGGTCATTCATTTGTAGGCTCTTAACTAAGTTTCTTAAAGGTGAAGTAACCAAAATTTTGGTGATGGAGAAGAAGAAAAATATAGATATTGTTTATATCTATTATACCGTAATACAATGTGATTATACTGAATACAAAAAACATTGAGCTTAAATATTTAATTTTAGTGATTACCCATGTAGATATAATTTATTTGTCATTCATTTACAGTCATTTAACTCTGTGGCTAGTGACGAAGAAACATGAAATCTGGTGATGGAGAAGAAACATATTGGATATGTTTACATCTAACTTATCATAATTCAAAATAAAAATGGTAAGTATAAATAAATTCTAGATTGATTATTTATTTTAATTATTACCTATTTTATTAAAAAAAATATGTCATGGATTATAGTCTTTTAACTTGGTTTTTTAAGGGGAAAAACCTAAAATTTTGTGATGGAGGACAAAAATAAAATATAATTAATTTTTTAAATTTACTATAGTATATTATGTTTTTAGCTTAGTGATAAAAAAATTTAAAACTTTGGGATGGTGAAGAAAAATATTGAATATTTTTATATGTAATATACCATAAGTCAACGTGAATACGATGAATATAAATAATATTGAGCTTGATTATTCAATTTTAATTGTTATGCATATGTATAAATTATGGGTCATTCATTTCTAGTCTCTAAACTTAGTTTCTTAGAGGTGAAGAAACCAAAATTTTTGTGATGGAGAAGAAGAATAATATAGAAATTTTTTAATTCAATTATACCATAATACAATATGATTATAGTGAATACAAATAACATTGAGCTTAAATATTTAATTTTAGTGGTTACCCATGTAAATATAATTTATTTGTCATTCATTTACGGTCTTTTAACTATGTGGTTTAGTGACGAGGAAACACGAAATTTGGTAATGGAGAGGAAACATATTGAATATATTTACATCTAGCTTACCATAATTCAATGTAAAAATGGGAAATATAAATAAATTCTAGCTTGATATCTTATTTTAATTATTACTTGTTTTATATAAAAAATATGTCATGGATTATAGTCTTTTAACTTTGTTTTTTAGTGGGAAAAAACCTAAAATTTTGTGATGGAGTAGAAAAATAAAATATAGTTTTTTTTTTACATCTACTAAACTATATTATGTTATTAGCTTAGTGATAATTAAATCTAAAACTTTGGGATGGTTAAGAAAAATATTGAATATTTTTAGATGTAATATACCATAAGTCAATGTGAATACGATGAATATAAACAATATTGAGCTTGATTATTTAATTTTAATTGTTATGCATATGTATAAATTATGGGTCATTTATTTCTAGTCTCTTAACTTAGTTTCTTAGAGGTGAAGAAACCAAAATTTTTGTGATGGAGAAGAAGAATAATATAGAAATTGTTTATATTTATTATACCATAATACAATGTGATTATACTTAATACAAATAACATTGATTTTAAATATTTAATTTTAGTGATTACCCATGTAGATATAATTTATTTGTCATTCATTTACAGTCTTTTAACTATGTGGCTTAGTGACAAAGAAACAAGAAATTTGGTGATGGAGAGGAAACATATTGAATATATTTACATCTAACTTACCATAATTCAATGTGAAAATGGTAAATATAAATAAATTCTAGCTTAATAACTTATTTTAATTATTATCTGTTTTTTATAAAAAATATGTCATGGATTATAGTCTTTTAACTTTGTTTTTTAGTGGGGAAAAACCCTAAAATTTTGCCATGGAGTAGAAAAATAAAATATAGTTAGTTTTTTTACATCTACTACACTCTATTATGTTTTTATCTTAGTTATAATTAAATCTAAAACTTTGGGATGGTTAAGAAAAATATTGAATATTTTTAGATGTAATATACCATAAGTCAATGTGAATATGATGAATATAAACAATATTGAGCTTGATTATTTAATTTTAATTGTAATGCATATGAATAAATTATGGGTCATTCATTTGTAGTCTCTTAACTTAGTTTCTTACAGGTGAAGTAACCAAAATATTGGTGATGGAGATAAGTTAAAATATAGAAATTTTTTAAATCTATTATACCATAATACAATATGATTATAGTGAATACAAATAACATTGAGCTTAAGTATTAAATTTTAGTGATTACCCATGTAAATATAATTTATTTGTCATTCATTTACAGTCTTTTAACTCTGTGTCTTTGTGACGAAGAAACATGAAATTTGGTGATGGAGAAGTAACACATCGAATATATATACATCTAACTTATCATAATTCAATGTGAAAATGGTAAGTAACAATAAATTCTAGCTTGATTATTTATTTTAGTTATTACCTATTTTATATAAAAAAAAATGTCATGGATTATAGTTTTTTAACTTTGTTTTTTGTTGGGGAAAAACCTAAAATTTTTTGAGGGAGTAGAAAAATATTATATAATTAATTTTTTACATCTATATAGTTTATTATTTTTTAGCTTAGTGATAAAAAAATTTAAAACTTTGGGATGGTGCAGAAAAATATTGAATATTTTTATATGTAATTTACCATAAGTCAATTTGAATACGTTGAATATAAACAATATTAAGCTGATTAAATAATTTTAATTGTTATCCATATGATGAAATTATGGGTCATTCATTTGTAGGCTCTTAACTAAGTTTCTTAAAGGTGAAGTAACCAAAATTTTAGTGATGGAGAAGAAGAAAAATATAGATATTGTTTATATCTATTATACCGTAATACAATGTGATTATACTGAATACAAAAAACATTGAGCTTAAATATTTAATTTTAGTGATTACCCATGTAGATATAATTTATTTGTCATTCATTTACAGTCATTTAACTCTGTGGCTAGTGACGAAGAAACATGAAATCTGGTGATGGAGAAGAAACATATTGGATATGTTTACATCTAACTTATCATAATTCAAAATAAAAATGGTAAGTATAAATAAATTCTAGATTGATTATTTATTTTAATTATTACCTATTTTATTAAAAAAAAGATGTCATGGATTATAGTCTTTTAACTTGGTTTTTTAAGGGGAAAAACCTAAAATTTTGTGATGGAGGACAAAAATAAAATATTATTAATTCTTTACATCTACTATAGTATATTATGTTTTTAGCTTAGTGATAAAAAAATTTAAAACTTTGGGATGTTGATGTAAAATATTGAATATTTTTATATGTAATATACCATAAGTCAATGTGAATACGATGAATATAAACAATATTGAGCTTGATTATTTAATTTTAATTGTTATTCATATGTATAAATTATGGGTCATTCATTTCTAGTCTCTAAACTTAGTTTCTTAGAGGTGAAGAAACCAAAATTTTAGTGATGGAGAAGAAGAATAATATAGAAATTTTTTAAATCAATTATACCATAATACAATATGATTATAGTTAATACAAATAACATTGAGCTTAAATATTTATTTTTAGTGATTAGCCATGTAAATATAATTTATTTGTCATTCATTTACAGTCTTTTAACTCTGTGTCTTTGTGACGAAGAAACATGAAATTTGGTGACAGAGAAGAAACATATTGAATATATTTACATCTAACTTATCATAATTCAATGTGAAAATGATAAGTATTAATAAATTCTAGCTTGATTATTTATTTTAATTATTACCTATTTTATATAAACAAAATATGTCATGGATGATAGTCTTTTAACTTGGTTTTTTAAGGGGAAAAACCTAACATTTTGTGATGGAGTAGAAAAATAAAATATAATTAATTTTTTACATCTACTATAGTATATTATGTTTTTAGATTAGTGATAAAAAAATTTAAAACTTTGGGATGGTGTAGAAAAAGATTGAATATTTTTAGATGTAATATACCGTAAGTCAATGTGAATACAATGAATATAAACAATATTGAGCTTGACTACTTAATTTTAATTGTTATGCATATGTATAAATTATGGGTCATTCATTACTAGTCTCTTAACTTAGTTTCTTACAGGTGAAGTAACCAAAATTTTGGTGATGGAGAAGAAGAAAAATATAGAAATTGTTTATATCTATTATACCAAATAGAACGTGATTATACTTAATACAAATAACATTGAGTTTAAATATTTAATTTTAGTGATTACCCATGTAGATATAATTTATTTGTCATTCATTTACAGTCTTTTAACTCTGTGTCTTTGTGACGAAGAAACATGAAATTTGATGACAGAGAAGAATCCTATTGATTATATTTACATCTAACTTATCATAATTCAATGTGAAAATGGTAAGTATTAATAATTTATAGCTTGATTATTTATTTTAATTATTACCTGTTTTATATAAAAAAAATATGTCATGGATTATAGTCTTTTAACTTGGTTTTTTAAGGGGAAAACCTAAAATTTTGTAATGGAGTAGAAAAATAAAATAAAATTAATTTTTTTACATCTACTATAGTATATTATGTTTTTAGCTTAGTGATAAAATTTTTTAACACTTTGGGATGGTGAAGAAAAATATTGAATATTTTTATATGTAATATACCGTAAGTCAATTTGAATACGATGAACATAAACAATATTGAGCTTGATTAATTAATTTTAATTGTTATGCATATGTATAAATTATGGGTCATTCATTTGTAGTCTCTTAACTTAGTTTCTTAAAGGTTAAGAAACCAAAATTTTGGTGATGGAGAAGAAGAAAAATATAGATATTGTTTATATCTATTATACCATAATACAATGTGATTATACTGAATACAAAAAACATTGAGCTTAAATATTTAATTTTAGTGATTACCCATGTAGATATAATTTATTTGTCATTTATCTACAGTCATTTAACTCTGTGGCTTAGTGACGAAGAAACATGAAATTTGGTGATGGAGAAGAAACATATTGAATATATTTACATCTAACTTACAATAGTTCAATGTGAAAATGGTAAATACCAATAAATTATAGCTTGGTAACTTATTTTAATTATTATCTGTTTTATATAAAAAATATGTCATGGATTATAGTCTTTTAACTTTGGGTTTTAGTGGCGAAAAAACTAAAATTTTTTGATGGAGTAGAAAAATAAAATATAGTTAGTTTTTTACGTCTACTACACTCTATTATGTTTTTAGCTTAGTGATAGATAAATCTAAAATTTTGGGATGGTTAAGAAAAATATTGAATATTTTGAGATGTAATATACCATAAGTCAATATGAATACGATGAATATAAACAATATTGAGCTTGATTATTTAATTTTAATTGTTATGCATATGTATAAATTATGGGTCATTCATTTGTAGTCTCTTAACTTAGTTTCTTACAGGTGAAGAAACCAAATTTTTGGTGATGGAGAAGATAAAAAATATAGAAATTGTTTCCATCTACTATACCAGAATACAATATGATTATAGTGAATACAAATAACATTGAGCTTCAATATTTAATTTTAGTGATTACCCATGTAAATATAATATATTTGTCATTCATTTACAGTCTTTTTATTCAGTGTCTTAGTGACGAAGAAACATGAAATTTGGTGATGGAGAAGTAACATATTGAATATATATACATCTAACTTACCATAATTTAATGTGAAAATGGTAAATATCAATAAATTCTAGCTTGATTATTTATTTTATTTATTACCTATTTCATAAAAAAAAATATGTCAAGGATTATAGTCTTTTAACTTTGTTTCTTATTGGGGAAAAACCTAAAATTTTGTGATGGAGTAGAAAAATAAAATATAATTAATTTTTTACATCTACTATAGTATAATATGTTTTGAGCTTAGTGATAAAAAAATTTAAAACTTTGGGATGGTGAAGAAAAATATTCAATATTTTTATATGTAATATACCATAAGTCAATGTGAATATGATGAATATAAACAATATTGAGCTTGATTATTTAATTTTAATTGTTATGCATATGTATAAATTATGGGTCATTCATTTCTAATCTCTTAACTTAGTTTCTTAGAGGTGAAGAAACCAAAATTTTGGTGACGGAGAAGAATAATAATATAGAAATTATTTAAATCTATTATACCATAATACAATGTGATTATACTTAATACAAAAAACATTGTGCTTAAATATTTAATTTTAGTGATTGCCCATGTAGATATAATTTATTTGTCATTCATTTACAATCTTTTAACTCTGTGGCTTAGTGACGAAGAAACATGAAATTTGGTGATGGAGAGGAAACATATTGAATATATTTACATCTAACTTACCATAATTCAATGTGAAAATGGTAAATATAAATAAATTCTAGCTTAATAACTTATTTTAATTATTATCTGTTATTTATAAAAAATATGTCATGGATTATAGTCTTTTAACTTTGGTTTTTAGTGGGGAAAAACCTAAAATTTTGTCATGGAGTAGAAAAATAAAATATAGTTAGTTTTTTTTTACATCTACTACACTCTATTATGTTTTTAGCTTAGTTATAATTAAATCTGAAACTTTGGGATGGTTAAGAAAAATATTGAATATTTTTAGATGTAATATACCATAAGTCAATGTGAATACGATGAATATAAACAATATTGAGCTTGATTATTTAATTTTAATTGTTATGCATATGTATAAATTATGGGTCATTCATTTGTAGTCTCTTAACTTAGTTTCTTACAGGTGAAGTAACCAAAATTTTGGTGATGGAGAAAAGTTAAAATATAGACATTTTTTAAATCTATTATACCATAATACAATATGATTATAATGAATACAAATAACATTGAGCTTAAGTATTTAATTTTAGTGATTACCCATGTAAATATAATTTATTTGTCATTCATTTACAGTCTTTTAACTCTGTGTCTTTGTGACGAAGAAACATGAAATTTTGTGATGGAGAAGAAACATATTGAATATATTTACATCTAAATTACCATAATTCAATGTAAAAATGGTAAATATCAATAAATTCTAGCTTGATTATTTATTTTAATTATTACCTATTTTATATAAAATATATGTCATGGATTATAGTCTTTTAACTTTGCTTTTTGGTGGGGAAAAAGCTAAATTTTTGTGATGGAGTAGAAAAATAAAATATAATTAATTTTTTACATCTACTATAGTATATTATGTTTTTAGCTTAGTGATAGATAAATCTAAAACTTTGGGATGGTTAAGAAAAATATTGAATATTTTGAGATGTAATATACCATAAGTCAATATGAATACGATGAATATAAACAATATTGAGCTTGATTATTTAATTTTAATTGTTATGCATATGTATAAATTATTGGTCATTCATTTGTAGTCTCTTAACTTAGTTTCTTACAGGTGAAGAAACCAAAATTTTGGTGATGGAGAAGATAAAAAATATAGAAATTGTTTCCATCTACTATACCAGAATACAATATGATTATAGTGAATACAAATAACATTGAGCTTCAATATTTAATTTTAGTGATTACCCATGTAAATATAATATATTTGTCATTCATTTACAGTCTTTTTACTCAGTGTCTTAGTGACGAAGAAACATGAAATTTGGTGATGGAGAAGTAACATATTGAATATATATACATCTAACTTACAAGAATTTAATGTGAAAATGGTAAATATCAATAAATTCTAGCTTGATTATTTATTTTATTTATTACCTATTTTATAAAAAAAAATATGTCAAGGATTATAGTCTATTAACTTTGTTTCTTATTGGGGAAAAACCTAAAATTTTGTGATGGAGTAGAAAAATAAAATATAATTAATTTTTTACATCTACTATAGTATAATATGTTTTGAGCTTAGTGATAAAAAAATTTAAAACTTTGGGATGGTGAAGAAAAATATTCAATATTTTTATATGTAATATACCGTAAGTCAATGTGAATACGATGAATATAAACAATATTGAGCTTGATTATTTAATTTTAATTGTTATGCATATGTGAAAATTATGGGTCATTCATTTCTAATCTCTTAACTTAGTTTCTTAGAGGTGAAGAAACCAAAATTTTGGTGACGGAGAAGAATAATAATATAGAAATTATTTAAATCTATTATACCATAATACAATTTGATTATACTGAATACAAAAAACATTGAGCTTAAATATTTAATTTTAGTGATTACCCATGTAGATATAATTTATTTGTCATTTATCTACAGTCATTTAACTCTGTGGTTTAGTGACGAAGAAACATGAAATTTGGTGATGGAGAAGAAACATATTGAATATATTTACATCTAACTTACCATAGTTCAATGTGAAATTGGTAAATACCAATAAATTATAGCTTGGTAACTTATTTTAATTATTATCTGTTTTATTTAAAAAATATGTCATGGATTATAGTCTTTTAACTTTGGTTTTGAGTGGGGAAAAAACTAAAATTTTTTGATGGAGTAGAAAAATAAAATATAGTTAGTTTTTTACGTCTACTACACTCTATTATGTTTTTAGCTTAGTGATAGATAAATCTAAAATGTTGGGATGGTTAAGAAAAATATTGAATATTTTGAGATGTAATATACCATAAGTCAATATGAATACGATGAATATAAACAATATTGAGCTTGATTATTTAATTTTAATTGTTATGCATATGTATAAATTATGGGTCATTCATTTGTAGTCTCTTAACTTAGTTTCTTACAGGTGAAGAAACCAAAATTTTGGTGATGAAGAAGATAAAAAATATAGAAATTGTTTCCATCTACTATACCAGAATACAATATGATTATAGTGTATACAAATAACATTGAGCTTCAATATTTAATTTTAGTCATTACCCATGTAAATATAATATATTTGTCATTCATTTACAGTCTTTTTACTCAGTGTCTTAGTGACGAAGAAACATGAAATTTGGTGATGGAGAAGTAACATATTGAATATATATACATCTAACTTACCATAATTTAATGTGAAAATGGTAAATATCAATAAATTCTAGCTTGATTATTTATTTTATTTATTACCTATTTTATAAAAAAAAATATGTCAAGGATTATAGTCTTTTAACTTTGTTTCTTATTGGGGAAAAACCTAAAATTTTGTGATGGAGTAGAAAAATAAAATATAATTAATTTTTTACATCTACTATAGTATAATATGTTTTGAGCTTAGTGATAAAAAAATTTAAAACTTTGGGATGGTGAAGAAAAATATTCAATATTTTTATATGTAATATACCATTAGTCAATGTGAATATGATGAATATAAACAATATTGAGCTTGATTATTTAATTTTAATTGTTATGCATATGTATAAATTATGGGTCATTCATTTCTAATCTCTTAACTTAGTTTCTTAGAGGTGAAGAAACCAAAATTTTGGTGACGGAGAAGAAGAATAATATAGAAATTATTTAAATCTATTATACCATAATACAATGTGATTATACTTAATACAAAAAACATTGTGCTTAAATATTTAATTTTAGTGATTGCCCATGTAGATATAATTTATTTGTCATTCATTTACAATCTTTTAACTCTGTGCCTTAGTGACGAAGAAACATGAAATTTGGTGATGGAGAGGAAACATATTGAATATATTTACATCTAACTTACCATAATTCAATGTGAAAATGGTAAATATAAATAAATTCTAGCTTAATAACTTATTTTAATTATTATCTGTTATTTATAAAAAATATGTCATGGATTATAGTCTTTTAACTTTGTTTTTTAGTGGGGAAAAACCTAAAATTTTGTCATGGAGTAGAAAAATAAAATATAGTTAGTTTTTTTTACATCTACTACACTCTATTATGTTTTTAGCTTAGTTATAATTAAATCTAAAACTTTGGGATGGTTAAGAAAAATATTGAATATTTTTAGATGTAATATACCATAAGTCAATGTGAATACGATGAATATAAACAATATTGAGCTTGATTATTTAATTTTAATTGTTATGCATATGAAAAAAATTATGGGTCATTCATTTGTAGTCTCTTAACTTAGTTTCTTACAGGTGAAGTAACCAAAATTTTGGTGGTGGAGAAAAGTTAAAATATAGACATTTTTTAAATCTATTATACCATAATACAATATGATTATAATGAATACAAATAAAATTGAGGTTAAGTATTTAATTTTAGTGATTACCCATGTAAATATAATTTATTTCTCATTCATTTACAGTCTTTTAACTATGTGTCTTTGTGACGAAGAAACATGAAATTTTGTGATGGAGAAGAAACATATTGAATATATTTACATCTAAATTACCATAATTCAATGTAAAAATGGTAAATATCAATAAATTCTAGCTTGATTATTTATTTTAATTATTACCTATTTTATATAAAATCTATGTCATGGATTATAGTCTTTTAACTTTGCTTTTTGGTGGGGAAAAAGCTAAATTTTAGTGATGGAGTAGAAAAATAAAATATAATTAATTTTTTACATCTACTATAGTATATTATGTTTTTAGCTTAGTGATAGATAAATCTAAAACTTTGGGATGGTTAAGAAAAATATTGAATATTTTGAGATGTAATATACCATAAGTCAATATGAATACGATGAATATAAACAATATTGAGCTTGATTATTTAATTTTAATTGTTATGCATATGTATAAATTATTGGTCATTCATTTGTAGTCTCTTAACTTAGTTTCTTACAGGTGAAGAAACCAAAATTTTGGTGATGGAGAAGATAAAAAATATAGAAATTGTTTCCATCTACTATACCAGAATACAATATGATTATAGTGAATAGAAATAACATTGAGCTTCAATATTTAATTTTAGTGATTACCCATGTAAATATAATATATTTGTCATTCATTTATAGTCTTTTAACTCTGTGTCTTAGTGACGAAGAAACATGAAATTTGGTGATGGAGAAGTAACATATCGAATATATATACATCTAACTTACCATAATTTAATGTGAAAATGGTAAATATAAATAAAATCTAGCTTGATTATTTATTTTAATTATTACCTATTTTATATAAAAAAATGTGTCAAGGATTATAGTCTTTTAACTTTGTTTTTGTTGGGGAAAAACTTAAAATTTTGTGATGGAGTAGAAAAATAAAATATAAATAATTTTTTTACATCTACTATAGTCTATTATGTTTTTAGCTTAGTGATAAAAAAATTTAAAACTTTGGGATGGTGCAGAAAAATATTGAATATTTTTATATGTAATATACCATAAGTCAATTTGAATACGATGAACATAAACAATATTGAGCTTGATTAATTAATTTTAATTGTTATACATATGTATAAATTATGGGTCATTCATTTGTAGTCTCTTAACTTAGTTTCTTAAAGGTGAAGAAACCAAAATTTTGGTGATGGAGAAGAAGAAAAATATAGATATTGTTTATATCTATTATACCATAATACAATATGATTATACTGAATACAAAAAATATTAAGCTTAAATATTTAATTTTAGTGATTACCCATGTAGCTATAATTTATTTGTCATTTATTTACAGTCATTTAACTCTGTGGCTTAGTGACGAAGAAACATGAAATTTTGTGATGGAGAAGAAACATATTGAATATATTTACATCTAAATTACCATAATTCAATGTAAAAATGGTAAATATCAATAAATTCTAGCTTGATTATTTATTTTAATTATTACCTATTTTATATAAAATATATGTCATGGACTATAGTCTTTTAACTTTGCTTTTTGGTGGGGAAAAAGCTAAATTTTTGTGATGGAGTAGAAAAATAAAATATAATTAATTTTTTACATCTACTATAGTATATTATGTTTTTAGCTTAGTGATAGATAAATCTAAAACTTAGGGATGGTTAAGAAAAATATTGAATATTTTGAGATGTAATATACCATAAGTCAATATGAATACGATGAATATAAACAATATTGAGCTTGATTATTTAATTTTAATTGTTATGCATATGTATAAATTATGGGTCATTCATTTGTAGTCTCTTAACTTAGTTTCTTACAGGTGAAGAAACCAAAATTTTTGTGATGGAGAAGATAAAAAATATAGAAATTGTTTCCATCTACTATACCAGAATACAATATGATTATAGTGAATACAAATAACATTGAGCTTCAATATTTAATTTTAGTGATTACCCATGTAAATATAATATATTTGTCATTCATTTACAGTCTTTTTACTCAGTGTCTTAGTGACGAAGAAACATGAAATTTGGTGATGGAGAAGTAACATATTGAATATATATACATCTAACTTACAAGAATTTAATGTGAAAATGGTAAATATCAATAAATTCTAGCTTGATTATTTATTTTATTTATTACCTATTTTATAAAAAAAAATATGTCAAGGATTATAGTCTCTTAACTTTGTTTCTTATTGGGGAAAAACCTAAAATTTTGTGATGGAGTAGAAAAATAAAATATAATTAATTTTTTACATCTACTATAGTATAATATGTTTTGAGCTTAGTGATAAAAAAATTTAAAACTTTGGGATGGTGAAGAAAAATATTCAATATTTTTATATGTAATATACCGTAAGTCAATGTGAATACGATGAATATAAACAATATTGAGCTTGATTATTTAATTTTAATTGTTATGCATATGTGAAAATTATGGGTCATTCATTTCTAATCTCTTAACTTAGTTTCTTAGAGGTGAAGAAACCAAAATTTTGGTGACGGAGAAGAATAATAATATAGAAATTATTTAAATCTATTATACCATAATACAATTTGATTATACTGAATACAAAAAACATTGAGCTTAAATATTTAATTTTAGTGATTACCCATGTAGATATAATTTATTTGTCATTTATCTACAGTCATTTAACTCTGTGGTTTAGTGACGAAGAAACATGAAATTTGGTGATGGAGAAGAAACATATTGAATATATTTACATCTAACTTACCATAGTTCAATGTGAAATTGGTAAATACCAATAAATTATAGCTTGGTAACTTATTTTAATTATTATCTGTTTTATTTAAAAAATATGTCATGGATTATAGTCTTTTAACTTTGGTTTTGAGTGGGGAAAAAACTAAAATTTTTTGATGGAGTAGAAAAATAAAATATAGTTAGTTTTTTACGTCTACTACACTCTATTATGTTTTTAGCTTAGTGATAGATAAATCTAAAATGTTGGGATGGTTAAGAAAAATATTGAATATTTTGAGATGTAATATACCATAAGTCAATATGAATACGATGAATATAAACAATATTGAGCTTGATTATTTAATTTTAATTGTTATGCATATGTATAAATTATGGGTCATTCATTTGTAGTCTCTTAACTTAGTTTCTTACAGGTGAAGAAACCAAAATTTTGGTGATGAAGAAGATAAAAAATATAGAAATTGTTTCCATCTACTATACCAGAATACAATATGATTATAGTGTATACAAATAACATTGAGCTTCAATATTTAATTTTAGTCATTACCCATGTAAATATAATATATTTGTCATTCATTTACAGTCTTTTTACTCAGTGTCTTAGTGACGAAGAAACATGAAATTTGGTGATGGAGAAGTAACATATTGAATATATATACATCTAACTTACCATAATTTAATGTGAAAATGGTAAATATCAATAAATTCTAGCTTGATTATTTATTTTATTTATTACCTATTTTATAAAAAAAAATATGTCAAGGATTATAGTCTTTTAACTTTGTTTCTTATTGGGGAAAAACCTAAAATTTTGTGATGGAGTAGAAAAATAAAATATAATTAATTTTTTACATCTACTATAGTATAATATGTTTTGAGCTTAGTGATAAAAAAATTTAAAACTTTGGGATGGTGAAGAAAAATATTCAATATTTTTATATGTAATATACCATAAGTCAATGTGAATATGATGAATATAAACAATATTGAGCTTGATTATTTAATTTTAATTGTTATGCATATGTATAAATTATGGGTCATTCATTTCTAATCTCTTAACTTAGTTTCTTAGAGGTGAAGAAACCAAAATTTTGGTGACGGAGAAGAAGAATAATATAGAAATTATTTAAATCTATTATACCATAATACAATGTGATTATACTTAATACAAAAAACATTGTGCTTAAATATTTAATTTTAGTGATTGCCCATGTAGATATAATTTATTTGTCATTCATTTACAATCTTTTAACTCTGTGCCTTAGTGACGAAGAAACATGAAATTTGGTGATGGAGAGGAAACATATTGAATATATTTACATCTAACTTACCATAATTCAATGTGAAAATGGTAAATATAAATAAATTCTAGCTTAATAACTTATTTTAATTATTATCTGTTATTTATAAAAAATATGTCATGGATTATAGTCTTTTAACTTTGTTTTTTAGTGGGGAAAAACCTAAAATTTTGTCATGGAGTAGAAAAATAAAATATAGTTAGTTTTTTTTACATCTACTACACTCTATTATGTTTTTAGCTTAGTTATAATTAAATCTAAAACTTTGGGATGGTTAAGAAAAATATTGAATATTTTTAGATGTAATATACCATAAGTCAATGTGAATACGATGAATATAAACAATATTGAGCTTGATTATTTAATTTTAATTGTTATGCATATGAAAAAAATTATGGGTCATTCATTTGTAGTCTCTTAACTTAGTTTCTTACAGGTGAAGTAACCAAAATTTTGGTGATGGAGAAAAGTTAAAATATAGACATTTTTTAAATCTATTATACCATAATACAATATGATTATAATGAATACAAATAAAATTGAGGTTAAGTATTTAATTTTAGTGATTACCCATGTAAATATAATTTATTTCTCATTCATTTACAGTCTTTTAACTATGTGTCTTTGTGACGAAGAAACATGAAATTTTGTGATGGAGAAGAAACATATTGAATATATTTACATCTAAATTACCATAATTCAATGTAAAAATGGTAAATATCAATAAATTCTAGCTTGATTATTTATTTTAATTATTACCTATTTTATATAAAATCTATGTCATGGATTATAGTCTTTTAACTTTGCTTTTTGGTGGGGAAAAAGCTAAATTTTAGTGATGGAGTAGAAAAATAAAATATAATTAATTTTTTACATCTACTATAGTATATTATGTTTTTAGCTTAGTGATAGATAAATCTAAAACTTTGGGATGGTTAAGAAAAATATTGAATATTTTGAGATGTAATATACCATAAGTCAATATGAATACGATGAATATAAACAATATTGAGCTTGATTATTTAATTTTAATTGTTATGCATATGTATAAATTATTGGTCATTCATTTGTAGTCTCTTAACTTAGTTTCTTACAGGTGAAGAAACCAAAATTTTGGTGATGGAGAAGATAAAAAATATAGAAATTGTTTCCATCTACTATACCAGAATACAATATGATTATAGTGAATAGAAATAACATTGAGCTTCAATATTTAATTTTAGTGATTACCCATGTAAATATAATATATTTGTCATTCATTTATAGTCTTTTAACTCTGTGTCTTAGTGACGAAGAAACATGAAATTTGGTGATGGAGAAGTAACATATCGAATATATATACATCTAACTTACCATAATTTAATGTGAAAATGGTAAATATAAATAAAATCTAGCTTGATTATTTATTTTAATTATTACCTATTTTATATAAAAAAATGTGTCAAGGATTATAGTCTTTTAACTTTGTTTTTATTGGGGAAAAACTTAAAATTTTGTGATGGAGTAGAAAAATAAAATATAAATAATTTTTTTACATCTACTATAGTCTATTATGTTTTTAGCTTAGTGATAAAAAAATTTAAAACTTTGGGATGGTGCAGAAAAATATTGAATATTTTTATATGTAATATACCATAAGTCAATTTGAATACGATGAACATAAACAATATTGAGCTTGATTAATTAATTTTAATTGTTATACATATGTATAAATTATGGGTCATTCATTTGTAGTCTCTTAACTTAGTTTCTTAAAGGTGAAGAAACCAAAATTTTGGTGATGGAGAAGAAGAAAAATATAGATATTGTTTATATCTATTATACCATAATACAATATGATTATACTGAATACAAAAAATATTAAGCTTAAATATTTAATTTTAGTGATTACCCATGTAGCTATAATTTATTTGTCATTTATTTACAGTCATTTAACTCTGTGGCTTAGTGACGAAGAAACATGAAATTTTGTGATGGAGAAGAAAGATATTGAATATATTTACATCTAAATTACCATAATTCAATGTAAAAATGGTAAATATCAATAAATTCTAGCTTGATTATTTATTTTAATTATTACCTATTTTATATAAAATATATGTCATGGACTATAGTCTTTTAACTTTGCTTTTTGGTGGGGAAAAAGCTAAATTTTTGTGATGGAGTAGAAAAATAAAATATAATTAATTTTTTACATCTACTATAGTATATTATGTTTTTAGCTTAGTGATAGATAAATCTAAAACTTAGGGATGGTTAAGAAAAATATTGAATATTTTGAGATGTAATATACCATAAGTCAATATGAATACGATGAATATAAACAATATTGAGCTTGATTATTTAATTTTAATTGTTATGCATATGTATAAATTATGGGTCATTCATTTGTAGTCTCTTAACTTAGTTTCTTACAGGTGAAGAAACCAAAATTTTGGTGATGGAGAAGATAAAAAATATAGAAATTGTTTCCATCTACTATACCAGAATACAATATGATTATAGTGAATACAAATAACATTGAGCTTCAATATTTAATTTTAGTGATTACCCATGTAAATATAATATATTTGTCATTCATTTACAGTCTTTTTACTCAGTGTCTTAGTGACGAAGAAACATGAAATTTGGTGATGGAGAAGTAACATATTGAATATATATACATCTAACTTACCATAATTTAATGTGAAAATGGTAAATATCAATAAATTCTAGCTTGATTATTTATTTTATTTATTACCTATTTTATAAAAAAAATATGTCAAGGATTATAGTCTTTTAACTTTGTTTCTTATTGGGGAAAAACCTAAAATTTTGTGATGGAGTAGAAATATAAAATATAATTAATTTCTTACATCTACTATAGTATAATATGTTTTGAGCTTAGTGATAAAAAAATTTAAAACTTTGGGATGGTGAAGAAAAATATTCAATATTTTTATATGTAATATACCATAAGTCAATGTGAATACGATGAATATAAACAATATTGAGCTTGATTATTTTATTTTAATTGTTATGCATATGTATAAATTATGGGTCATTCATTTCTAATCTCTTAACTTAGTTTCTTAGAGGTGAAGAAACCAAAATTTTGGTGACGGAGAAGAAGAATAATATAGAAATTATTTAAATCTATTATACCATAATACAATGTGATTATACTTAATACAAAAAACATTGTGCTTAAATATTTAATTTTATTTATTGCCCATGTAGATATAATTTATTTGTCATTCATTTACAATCTTTTAACTCTGTGGCTTAGTGACGAAGAAACATGAAATTTGGTGATGGAGAGGAAACATATTGAATATATTTACATCTAACTTACCATAATTCAATATGAAAATGGTAAATATAAATAAATTCTAGCTTAATAACTTATTTTAATTATTATCTGTTATTTATAAAAAATATGTCATGGATTATAGTCTTTTAACTTTGTTTTTTAGTGGGGAAAAACCTAAAATTTTGTCATGGAGTAAAAAAATAAAATATAGTTAGTTATTTTTTACATCTACTACACTCTATTATGTTTTTAGCTTAGTTATAATTAAATCTAAAACTTTGGGATGGTTAAGAAAAATATTGAATATTTTTAGATGTAATATACCATAAGTCAATGTGAATACGATGAATATAAATAATATTGAGCTTGATTATTTAATTTTAATTGTTATGCATATGAATAAATTATGGGTCATTCATTTGTAGTCTCTTAACTTAGTTTCTTACAGGTGAAGTAACCAAAATTTTGGTGATGGAGAAAAGTTAAAATATAGACATTTTTTAAATCTATTATACCATAATACAATATGATTATAATGAATACAAATAACATTGAGCTTAAGTATTTAATTTTAGTGATTACCCATGTAAATATAATTTATTTGTCATTCATTTACAGTCTTTTAACTCTGTGTCTTTGTGACGAAGAAACATGAAATTTGGTGATTGAGAAGTAACATATTGAATATATATACATCTAACTTATCATAATTCAATGTGAAAACCGTAAGTATCAATAAATTCTAGCTTGATTATTTATTTTAGTTATTACCTATTTTAGATAAAAAAATATGTCATGGATTATAGTTTTTTAACTTTGTTTTTTGTTGGGGAAAAACCTAAAATTTTGTGATGGAGTAGACAAATATTATATAATTAATTTTTTACATCTATATAGTCTATTATTTTTTTAGCTTAGTGATAAGAAAATTTAAAACTTTGAGATGGTGCAGAAAAATATTGAATATTTTTATATGTAATATACCATAAGTCAATTTGAATACGTTGAATATAAACAATATTGAGCTTGATTAAATAATTTAAATTGTTATCCATATAATGAAATTATGGGTCATTCATTTGTAGGCTCTTAACTAAGTTTCTTAAAGGTGAAGAAACCAAAATTTTGGTGATGGAGAAGAAGAAAAATATAGATATTGTTTATATCTATTATACCATAACACAATGTGACTATATTGATCACCAAAAAATTGAGCTTAAATATTTAATTTTAGTGATTACCCATGTAGATATAATTTATTTGTCATTCATTAAATTCATTTAACTCTATGGCTAGTGACGAAGAAACATGAAATTTGGTGATGGAGAAGAAACATATTGGATATGTTTACATCTAACTTATCATAATTCAAAATGAAAATGGTAAGTATAAATAAATTCTAGATTGATTATTTATTTTAATTATTACCTATTTTATATAAAAAAATATGTCATGGATTATAGTCTTTTAACTTGGTTTTTTAAGGGGAAAAATCTAAAATTTTGTGATGGAGGACAAAAATAAAATATTATTAATTTTTTACATCTACTATAGTATATTATGTTTTTAGCTTAGTGATAAAAAAATTTAAAACTTTGGGATGGTGAAGAAAAATATTGAATATTTTTATATGTAATATACCATAAGTCAATGTGAAGACGATGAATATAAACAATATTGAGCTTGATTATTTAATTTTAATTGTTATGCATATGTATAAATTATGAGTCATTCATTTCTAGTCTCTAAACTTAGTTTCTTAGAGGTGAAGAAACCAAAATTTTTGTGATGGAGAAGAAGAATAATATAGAAATTTTTTAAATCAATTATACCATAATACAATATGATTATAGTTAATACAAATAACATTGAGCTTAAATATTTATTTTTAGTGATTAGCCATGTAAATATAATTTATTTGTCATTCATTTACAGTCTTTTAACTCTGTGTCTTTGTGACGAAGAAACATGAAATTTGGTGACAGAGAAGAAACATATTGAATATATTTACATCTAACTTATCATAATTCAATGTGAAAATGATAAGTATTAATAAATTCTAGCTTGATTATTTATTTTAATTATTACCTATTT